>OY720443.1:115144400-115234779 GCA_963082915.1 Dolichopus griseipennis
ATTAAAAATTTTGAGTTCATAGCTGCATTTTTGATATGTTTTAAAAAAAAACTCCAAATTTTATTTTTATGTAAAATTCAGAGTGTTTAGGGAAATATTTAATAAAGAAAAGTCTAAAAGAAAATATGGTTAAAATCATAAAAGTTTTTATTTTCCAAAAAATTACAAAACAAAAAAAAAATTTTTTTCGAGACTCACTCATTTTGTTTGAATGTATTCACTAATACTTTCAAATAAATTTATGTCAATATCTTCATTGTACGTCGCGATGAGATGGCACATTTAGTTGTATTCATTATCTTTGCTTGTATTTCGGTTTCAGCTAAAGCAAACAGTATCGTATTTTAATAGCGTGCTATCAGACTCTGTTATTTTATAAATGTTTTTTTTTACATAAATGAATTGTTTTTTTTCATGAAATTTTTATTTATATTTTTGTATATATATTAATATGTTCTTTTTTATTATTTTTTAGTTTAAGTGGATTAGGCCTCCTTGGGATACCATTTTAAAAAAACGAGCCATATTCTCTACTTCTACGGTGGTGTGGAAACGAGAATTATTTAATATCTATAATATACATATATTAATTTTTTTTATTTAATTACTTATTTTTTATTTCCATTTATTTATTATTTATATTTTTCAATTTTTAATATTTAAATATTTTTTTCTCAGAGAATGATACTGAAAAATGCGAAGAATTAAATGTTATTATTGACTAAATTCACCTTTAATTTTACTTATTTTTTATTTCCATTTATTTATTATTTATATATATTATTCAATTTCTAATTTGCTAATAAAATAATTAAATTCATTCAATTCAAAAATTCCCACTAAACGCAACTTTTTTTTTGACCATTAATGTACGACATTAAGAATCTTTTCGAAAGTTTCTAAGAAGCTTTTTCCTATTAAATTTTTTTTTGGAAGCAATTTTTTGAAATCCATACTTATACTTTAAAATTTTTTTTGTTACTAAATGATGTAAAAAAGATGATATTTCAATTTACTCTTTTAACATAATTAAAAAAAATCAGTAGTTTTTGAGTTATTTTAACATTTTTAGGAGGGCTCTCGCGTTTTCCCATTAGACTACGTGTAAATTTCATTTAAAGGAGTCCTATTTTGAGCTTTTTTCCCTTAGGTGTCCAGGCCTTTTGAATTAGTGTAGGTTATGTTCCGGCAGAACAAAAGACATCGCAAAATCCATACATACTTACATATGTGTATTTCATAATGTGTGTTCACATACTTAAAGGGATTTTTATGAAGAATGGAATATGAATTTGAAAGCTTATTTACCTATATACTTTTTCATAATATATTTTACCCGGCTTTTTCCCTTTTAGAATTCTAAATTAAATAATAAAATAATAAAACAACTTTTCAATGAGATAAGCAAAAATTTTTAATTATATTTTATATTGTAGTTAAAAACCTAAAAATTATAAAAAAATTTTACATACCTATTTTAAACTAACGAAAATTTAAAATACATATAAATATTTCCCTAAACACTCTGAATTTTACATAAAAATAAAATTTGGAGTTTTTTTAAAAACATATCAAAAATTCAGCTATGAACTCAAAATTTTTAATATGTTTTCCTAAAAAAATATTTTTCAATTTTTTCCGTGCATTTCATAACGTAGCCATTTTGATACTGTCAAAAAATAATGAGAGTACACAAGAGTAAAAATTTTAAATAATTTTAGAAAACCTAACCTAACTTCAAAAGCTTTATAATAATCTGTGATGTAATTTTGGTAGGTAAATTGGTTTTAATATCGAGTTTTTATATTTTTAATTTTAATAAAAATATATTAATTATATATCAAAATAAACTTTGAAGTTTTCTCTTTATGCTCATTACAAAATTAAATTTCAAAACGTATTTTTCAGCATAAAATTAAAGAATTCAAAATTTTATACCGTTCTTAGCATCATTCAACCATATTTCTGGGTAGGCAATATTTATTTGTTTGTATACAGTTTTAAACAGTAAAAAAAAAAAAGTGCGTGCAAAAAATAGCCGTACTTTAATAGATAGTTTTTAAAGCTCTTTTTAAAATTTTGAATTAAATTTTTTAAGTATATTAAGATTAACATTTTGCAACTTTTTAATAAATTATGATTTTAAAATGTTCTGTTTCTGGCTGTTAAATTAAGATTCTTGCACGATTAAAGTTTCATATTTTAAATTTCCAAAATTACGGATAAGCGCTTTTTTAAAAATTACGGACCTGATTGGCAGGTCTTGCTGGTTAATAAATAAGAATGTCTGGTTTATAAGAATGCAAATAATGTCATTTTATATTTTTTGAAAAATGATAACTATTTCGGATGTGAAATTAAGTATGGAATTATAATTGATAATAGTTTGCAAGTTGCATGCTTCTCAGGCTTTGCAAAAAAAACCACCCAAAACTTTTAAAAATATTTTATCGGAATATATGAAACTAGCCTTTTGGTCTCAGCTACAAACTTTAATTTTATCGTATTTTATAATATTTACAGATAAAAATATTTTTTATATACAATTTATTTCACAATATTATTTTTACATAAACTCTTTTTTGGTTTTTTAAATTTAATTTGCTATGTTACTTTCCAATTCAATATTTTTATTTAAACTAGTTTTGTCGATTTATGTATTGCCAACACTGTAGAATATTAATAAAATTATCACTCTCATTGAAAGCTTAGTAAGAAGCTTTTAAAAAAAGTAAAATATATGGAAGGTATTTTTCAAAAAAGAATTTCTGAATTAAAACATTAAAATTTTTTATATTTGAATATGTTATAAAAATTTTAAAAGACTGAATTTTACGGTCATCTTTGAACGAAATTAAAAAAGTTGCAAATTTGTGAGTTATTATAATTTTAAATCAGCCGTCGAGATAAAGCTCCCTATTCCCATAAAACTACGTGTTAAATCAGCCGTCGAGACATCTTTTTTTCTCTGAGTGTCATAGCCTGAAATATTGTACGTCTTGGCTGAAACCAAAATACAAGCAAAGATAATGAATACAACTAGATGTGCCATCTCATCACGACGTACAATATCTTCAGGCCATGACATAAATTTATTTGAATGTATTAGTGAATACATTCAAACAAAATGAGAGTGAGTCTCGAAAAAAAATTTTTTTTTTGTTTTGTAATTTTTTGGAAAATAAAAACTTTTATGATTTTAACCATATTTTCTTTTAGACTTTTCTTTATTAAATATTTCCCTAAACACTCTGAATTTTACATAAAAATAAAATTTGGAGTTTTTTTTAAAACATATCAAAAATGCAGCTATGAACTCAAAATTTTTAATATGTTTTCCTAAAAAAATATTTTTCAGTTTTTTCCGTGCATTTCATGACGTAGCCATTTTGATACTGTCAAAAAATAATGAGAGTACACAAGAGTAAAAATTTTAAATAATTTTAGAAAACCTAACCTAACTTCAAAAGCTTTATAATAATCTGTGATGTAATTTTGGTAGGTAAATTGGTTTTAATATCGAGTTTTTATATTTTTAATTTTAATAAAAATATATTAATTATATATCAAAATAAACTTTGAAGTTTTCTCTTTATGCTCATAAAAAAAATAAATTTCAAATCGTATTTTTCAGCATAAAATGAAAGAATTCAAAATTTTATACCGTTCTTAGCATCATTCAACCATATTTCTGGGTAGGCACTATTTATTTGTTTGTATACAGTTTTAAACAGTAGAAAAAAAAAAGTGCGTGCAAAAAATAGCCGTACTTTAATAGATAGTTTTTTAAAGTTAATTATATTACTCTTTTTAAAATTTTAAATTAAATTTTTTAAGTATATTAAGATTAACATTTTGCAACTTTTTAATAAATTATGATTTTAAAATGTTCTGTTTCTGGATGTTAAATTATGATTATTGCTCGATTAAAGTTTCATGTTTTAAATTTCCAAAACAAGAATCATTGAAAAAATTACGTATAAGCGCTTTTTTAAAAATTACGGACCTGATTGGCAGGTCTTGCTGGTTAATAAATAAGAATGGCTGGTTTATAAGAATGCAAATAATGTCATTTTATATTTTTTGAAAAATGATAACTATTTCGGGTGTGAAATTAAGTATGGAATTATAATTGATAACAGTTTGCAAGTTGCATGCTTCTCAGGCCTTGCAAAAAAAACCACCCAAAACTTTTAAAAATATTTTATCGGAATATATGAAACTAGCCTTTTGGTCTCAGCTAAAAACTTTAATTTTATCGTATTTTATAATATTTACAGATAAAAATATTTTTTATATACAATTTATTTCACAATATTATTTTTACATAAACTCTTTTTTGGTTTTTTAAATTTAATTTGCTATGTTACTTTCCAATTCAATATTTTTATTTAAACTAGTTTTGTCGATTTATGTATTGCCAACACTGTAGAATATTAATAAAATTATCACTCTCATTGAAAGCTTAGTAAGAAGCTTTTAAAAAAAGTAAAATATATGGAAGGTATTTTTCAAAAAAGAATTTCTGAATTAAAATATTAAAATTTTTTATATTTGAATATGTTATAAAAATTTTAAAAGACTGAATTTTACGGTCATCTTTGAACGAAATTAAAAAAGTTGCAAATTTGTGAGTTATTATAATTTTAAATCAGCCGTCGAGATAAAGCTCCCTATTCCCATAAGACTACGTGTTAAATCAGCCGTCGAGACATCTTTTTTTCTCTGAGTGTCATAGCCTGAAATATTGTACGTCTTGATCAAAATATACAAAAACTGCGACATACATGATATAGCAATTGATATGATATACATACAAAAAAAAAAAATTAAAATTAAAAAAAAATATGACAAAGTTGATTTTATGAAATAAAAAAACTAGGCTAACTTTTTTGTTCTATGTGAATACTCTATGTATATAATTACTTTATGATGTTATCATTTATCAACAGAATGGAAGTGATTAACCTCTAATACAATTACTAAATGAAAAAAATTCCCTAATATCGTAAATTTAAGCGCTGAATTGTAAGTTATTAATTAAATTATTAAGAAGTTCTGTTTACGTAGTATTGTGCCAGATTACTTAATATAAAAAATTTAACGTAATGGAAATTTACGAATAAATTGAAATAGGTGGGATATGTGCGGAAACTTAAATTAATAATAAAAAATTCAATATCTATATATTTCCGTTAAACTTTTACAATCCTAAATAAAATAATTAAAATATATAATTGTTAAGTGTTGCACTTAAAATAAAGTCTAAGAAAACTTATTTAAATAAAATTAAAAACTTGTTTTTATTTCATAATAAGAAAATCATTTTACATATTTAATGCATTTTCATCTTAAATCGAATTCGTATAAACGTGATGTAGTTCCAACCCAGTCAGGAAAAACTACAAAAAATTTTTAAACCTTTGTCTATAGGTTTTTACATAATTGAAATTTATTATGTTTCACAATAAAACAATAACATCTACATGAATTTTAGTATTTTGTTTTAACTTTATTGCCAAGGAGAGTTTTTCCTACCAGTAAAGCGATTTTTTCATACGTTGCAAACATGACGGCAGCTGTTAATACTGTTTGCCAAATTTTTGTTTCTAAGCCTCTATATAAATATTTAAAACCATATAACTTCACTATTCTAAGAAAAATTTGTAGTGCTCCAATATTTTTTGGCAAAGACTTGTCTCCGAAACGTAACTTTGTTTGAATTAACTGTAATGGATATGTTAGCAACGTAGCAAAAGCTTTCGAAAGTGCGCCTAGCATAAAATATGTAAAACTATGTACGCTGCCATTAATGTTCATTAATTTTCTTTTAATGGTTTCATATAACATAAATTGCAATGCTGGATTTATAACTAAAAGTAAAGAAGGAATTGCCCCAGCCCATAGTCCTGTTATTCCTTCTGATTTTGCAATATACAATAATCCATTTAACAAATTATTAAAATTCTTATTTGAATTTTCATTTGTGCCACCAAGACCTTTCATCTTTAGTCTTGTGTTAACAACCCAGAATGGTGTAGTAAGCATAACATTGAAAATTCCTGCTATAGAACCCAATAGAAGATCTTTAATTGCACTTTGCTGTTTTTGTCCATTCCCATATATTGCTTTTAAGCTATGGAAAGTATAAAAATATACAAAATTAGAAATACACACGCTTTCTAATACAGGCACCATTCCTTTGTATAAAGACAAAAATCCTTCTTCTTTGAAAATGTGATATAAAGCTGAATATGTACCAGCTAACTTATTTATCGTAGGATCTTCAACTATTTAGAATGTAAAAACTTCTTTATTTAAAAAAGTTTATTGATACTCTAGATATAATTTTGAAATATATACAAACCTTGAATTCGAGCTCTCACTATATCAAGTGGATAAAAAACGCTCATTGCAATGACACTTCCCTGCGTTGTTTTTATTTAAATAATAAAAAAAATATACATATTTTTCATTAAAACTTACAGTAGCACCAGAAACTGCATGTACCCAAGATACATAACTGAAAATTTTACGAATCTCTTTTGATAAAGACATATGTAGTTGTTTTTCTTTTTAATTCACTCAAAAAATTATTGTAAATTTAAGTTGTTTTAAAGATTAAAACAAAATATTGAGCTTGCAGTCTTATTGTTAAATTTTATTAGTTCGGACCAAGACTCACATTAATCATGTTATTGTCCTGGTTCGGATAATGTACAATTCAAAGTATTTTATAAAAATAAAAAAAGTCAATATAAAATATTACTTTATATGAAGTTAAGCTATAACAATAAATAAACGTCTGTTCAAAGGTCAATTCAATACAATACAAAATATAAACCAATACAAACTACGAAAATATTAAAATAACATAAAACTACCGTGCTGTCGTGTCATAATGTCAAATGACTTTTCGCAAAATCCATAATAAAAACGCATAATGTCTATAATATTCATCCGAAAGTGAGCTATTTGTGATTTTTTTTTAATTCTCATTTTTATACCGCATCAGGGTTAATCAGAAGTTAAGGGTTTTACGGGCGCTATCAGTTATACAACAAAATTAATTGAGTTTTAACACATTTTATAATTTCTCTAATTTAATTCTTAATAAACGAATTTAGAAAGCTTGAAAATAAAAATAAATAACAGCATATATAGCACATATACTTAAAAATATTCTTGAAAAAGCGCCAATAATGACTTTGGAACAAACTAACGTTTTACAGTTGGCTTCAAGAACATAGCTATACGTCTTTTACAATATCGCAAACTAAGTAACTCATTTAGCTTTTGCATTATTTTGCATTATTATAAAGCTTAACTTGCGTTAACACCAAAAATTCGAAAGGTTCATTAAGCCTTTGTGCAAAACAGGTCAAAACTAAATTAATCTTCGGTAATTAAAATTAATGCTTGTGTAAAATTTTTAATAAAGTCGATTAAACCGTTTAAACAACAATAACTGATAGAAAATTTAATGGCGTTTCCTTGCCCAAACTCAAAAATAATTTTTCTAACCGCTCTTTTGGACTGCAAAATTACCCTGTTAAATCAGGCACAAATATGAAACAAAAATTTTTGGAAAACTGCCGAATCGAAATGGGTTAATATATTCCAACCAGCTTAATAACAAATTGCGTTAGATAAGAGAAACACTTGTGCAAAATTTCAAGCCAATCGGTCAAACCGTTTCGGCTTGACATAAAAAAACGAAAACGGCACTGGAGTCGGAACCTGTTGACTAATTAAAACTTCACATAGCCTTTGACATGAACAGTGCTTTAAGATTTAATTCTATAAAATGTGGTGGCAACCGGAACAGTGGTTTCCACGTTAAACAACCAATTTTCTTTAAATATTAGATTTGGCCTTTTTCAAATTCCTCACTAATAATAATATCGCTGCAAAATGATTTCTTATATAAATAGCAATTCCACCATAACGTTTTTTTCGATTAATGAAATGCGAATCATATCTCGGTAGATTAAAAAACATATTTTCCGAATGAAGTGGGCGGATTTCAGCTAAAACAATTACATACATATACAATACAGCTAAATTTTTTGACAAAATTATATATAGCAGTTTTACTTGAATTATTAAAAATATAGTGGGACTTATCGTGGTAAACGTACGTTTGAATAAAAACGTAAACAATAACGCGGTAAACGTATGACAGCAAATTTTCGAAATTGCTTTTTTTTTGTATCATTTAACATTTAGCCGTTGTAGAACAACTACAAAACGTAAATTTTTTTGTGCGGGCGGTATTTAAATTTTAGATTTGAAAGAAAAATGTAAGTTATTTTAAAATTTTTAAAGAATAAAAATTAATTTTTTATATATACAAAAAAGTAACTAATCATAGTCAGTATAAAAATTTAATCAGATTAATGAAAGAAAAACCGCTCATTGGTCGGGGTCACACAAATCGATCTTCAAATGAAGTTAATGAAATTTGGGAAAAAATTACACAAGAGTTGAATAGTTACGGACCGCCACATAGAGAATTAAAGGAATGGAGAAAAGATATTTTAAACATTTTTCTATATTCGCATATTACATTCATTTAAGGTTTTGTTTGATTTAAGGTGTGGACTGATTACAAAGCGTTCGTGAAAAGGAAACTGTTAAACAACAAAAAAGAAATTTCTTCAACTGGTGGAGGTCCTAATAAAATAATAAAATTAACTCCAGTTGAAAAGACGTTTCTACACTTTTAAATTTGAACGATATGGTAGCTGGAGTAAAAGGGCATTCCAGCAGATCTATTTTGAATAAAAATACAATAGCAGAAACTGAGATAAACTATACCACAGTAGAAACTGAGATAGTTTTTTTGATGGAAACTGAGGTAAACCTTTCAAAAGAAAACGAAAGGGAAACTTTCGAATTTATTGAAAATTCAGAACTACCAGAAACACTTAATAAGGTTTCCAAAAAATCAGTAAAGCTTACAACAATAGATTTAATTTAACAACAAATTAAAATTCAGCAGAATATGTTGCAGCAGCTTACAAAAACCCTTGTACCTATAGCAAATAACTCGAGCGAAGCATCTTCTAGCTTTAGGCGAATATACAAAGGGATTGAAGAAAACAATGATATCCACAAGAATATTCTAAAGCTGAAAAAAGAAAAGTTTAAAAAAATCCAACGTCACAATTTAGAAATTGAAAAAGCTAAGTTTGAAAAATTAAAAAAGAAGCTAGTGAATTTTGAAATATTGAAATTTCAAAATCAAAATAATAATTTAAATTTAAGTATTTATGATGAGCAAGAAGACTAAATAATTTGTGATAAAAAATATTTTGTGATTCACTAATATGAAAACTTCATACTTTACTTTTTTAGTTTTAAGCGTTTAAACTTTCAAAGTTTTATATTAAAATATTTATGTAAATTAATAAATACACCTATAAGTATTGTTATATTAATATTAGTATATTCATAAAATATTTTAAATATTTTAATCCATTTTACTTTGTATCACTCGGATTTGAAATATAAAGCAAAGTGGATAATATATTTATAAAAGTATTGAATTAATTTTTATTTATTATTTTTTTGCTTAATTTTGTGAACTTTTTAGCAGGTTACAAGTTTTAAAAGTTTTAATTCTCTAAAACTATAAGGTTCTTTATAATTTAATATTTAAAATAAAACATTTCAAATTTGAAATAAACATAGTTGTATTTTATTTAAAAATTAAAGAAAATCAAAAAATTAACGTAACGTAGCTGCTATTCGTCTTCTAATTTTTGCAGCTTCATTGTAGTAAGTAGGCAGATCAAAATTTTCATTTGATTCATTTACTTCTGGCTCTTCTGTAGATTCAATAAAATCTATGTCATCAGATGAAATTTCATAATGAATACAAATATTATGTAAAATGGAAAGGACATTTACAATTTGCACTACTTTTGATGGCTCGTAATGTAGTGAGCGCATTTGATGAAGACATCTAAATCGATTTTCAGCAATCCAATTGCTTGCGCGATTATAATTCTTCCTGAAGAATGTTTTTTATTGAACACTCTTTCAATTGAACCTTCAGCAGGATTTCTAAAAGGTGTTAACAACCACGGTTCTAATGGATAACCACTGTCTCCTAAAATTTAATTCAATATAAATAATATTGTTATATAAAAATGCAGCTATTTAAAAAAAATTACCTAAAATTCTGGTATGCTTATCACCATTGTCATATTTTATTTGAAAAAAAATTTTGCCCCACTTATATTCCATATAAGAGAATCGTGATTTGCTCCTTGAAATCTTGAATTCATAAATCTTATTCTCTTTTTATGATCACAAATCTAGAAATCACAAATCTCATTTACAAATCTGATCAAATTACTGTTATCAAAATACTTACAGTTAGTGCGTTCATACTATAAAAGCCTTTACGATTATAGAATAAATGGCTGTTATTCTTAGGCTGAATAATTTTAATATGCGTTCCATCATACATATTTCTCATAGAAAAATTGTTTTGCTTCTAGTTTTTCAGATTCGGATAAATTTAAATTTACGCATTTTGCCAACAATTTCTCTTCCAACAAATTTAAGATGTTGGAAAACAGTTCTGAAAATGTAAATTGAGCTACATTTATATTTAAATCGTTTCCCACACTTTGCTGGTAGCTTCCTTGAGCAAAAAATTTTAAAGTTGCAGCAAGTTTTAATTTTGGTGATAATGAATTTGATTTTCTTGGATGTGGAAAACAATTCTCGATTTCTACCAGAACATATTGAAATGCTCTTTTTTCGAATTATATTTATTCACGCGTTTTCCACGATTGAAGGCAACCGTAAGGTTAATAATTATTGCAGTACGTTTGCCGCACCGTACGGTAACCACGATAAGCACCAGTAAGTTTTGCGTTTTTTTCTATTTAGAAAATTAAGTGTAGAATTTTTTTTGATTATAATAATGAAAAAATTTTAGTTAAATTTAGTAAATCAATAAAGTAAATTAAGTAATTAAATATTTTAAAGCAATACTTGTTTATAATAAATTAAGTGTAACGTAAACAATAATTTATATTAGAAAATATTATTAAGTAAATGTTATTACGAACGAAATAAAGTCGAACCGATGTTATTACCACAGGTTTTTAAAAAACACATTTTCGAAATTACATTGTGTTTCTTATTGAGTATTTTATCATTTATTTTTATAAAAATATATTAAAAAATAAATGAATATATTATGATTTAGTTATTTTATTAATTTATTATTAATTATGAATAATACTGAAATCAATCAGTCAAGCCACACGGCAAATTGCATACGTTGCATTGACGTCATACTGACGTAATCGGTTAAAATCCTTTATGCACCAAACCGGTTTTGGTAAATATTGTTGTAAAAAAAAACCGGTTTCATTGCAACCAAATTTTACTTGTAAGACTCGATGTACTAACCAACACAAACAAAAAAATGATATTTTTTTTCTTTAATTTTTTTGTTGTTTTTCTTTTTTTTTCATTATTTAAAAATTTTTGAACTGTGCGCATCTTAAACAAAAAAAATTTGAGACCGGACAAAATATAAAATATTTCTGGTATTGGAAATTGATAAAAATCAATATAAGATTACCATATTAGGTTTTATTTCTATTTGTTATTTTTTATCTTTCAAACTACATACTAGAAAAAAAACAAAAATGAACAAATATATTATGTATTTGTATTATATAAAATATATAAATATATTTTGATTGATAAAATATAAAATTTAGTTAAAATAAATAATAGCAAAAAATAATTAATGATATAAAAGACAATTAGTTTAAGGAACAGATTTAGAACCTAACTTTAAAATTGTATAATTATGAATGTTTGCTCAGTCCCACAGATGTTAATTAAAATAATAATCCATTTTTAAATGACCTAGATATGATATAAGTAAAATAAAATTACCTACTTACTCAATGTAAATAAAAAATTGAATTTCTTATATTATCTACAAATCCTTTTTTTTTATTTAGGTAGCTACAAATCTTTTTTTTTGTATATGAATAAAAAATTACAAAAACTTTCCGCTTTTGAAAAATCAGTTGACTAAACATTCTCCGACGATAACTATCTTCGAATGAACTAAATTTTACACATACATTCATAAGTTCATAAATTGATAATAACTGACAACAGTTGCTTACAACACTCTCGTGTGGGATTGAGCAATATTCACTTACGTTGGGAGATTACGTCAATGTAAGTGTTGTTAACCACTCATGTGTGGATAGGGAATACTTAGAAAATAATCTGAAGAAAACCTGTAAACAAGTGCGAAATATAATGTTGTAGCTTCAATATTAACGTTCAGTTTTTGGAAAATATAAACTGATGAATAAGTTACTGATTTATAAAAAAACTAAAGTTTTAATTAATACTTTATTTTTTGCCGGTACTTACTGGTTCATACGACTTTATTTCCATTGTTTTTGGTAACAAATTCGATTCGATTCCATTTAACTTATGCTACTTTTTAAACATTTTTTTTTGGAAATAAGAAACATATAAAAAAAATCAGGATAACTGAACAACTAATACTATCTTCATGAAATTTGTGCTGTAGGTTACCAGTAACAAAAATGCAATGGGGATTGTGTGCAGTCGAGAAAGAACCAAGGGTTCGGATCTTAGAACTTTTTGATCGAATTTAGGCCAAACGAGCATAATTCGGAATCCAATGAAGAACTCCAAATTTGGAATCAGGGTGTCTCTACCAATTTCCTTAGTGTCCTTGTAATTTAGGACTAACTGGAGTAGTGAGTCGGGAGCCATCTACACAGTTCCAAAGCCCTTAAAGCATATTGTCAAAATTAATAAAGATAATAACTTGAAACAAATGTAGAAGCTTCAAATTTGGCACAAGAGTGTTCTTTACTGTTTCCTGCATGTCTTCCTAATTAATAATCAATTGGAGTGGTGGTTCAGGTACCTTTCTTGGATCTCCCATAACTGTATTTTTTCCTATTTCTTTTGTGTCCCGAAATTTAGACTTAATTATAGTGGTGGTTCAGGTGCCTCCTAAGAAATCCCAAAATTGAAAACCTTATCTTCGAATTCATTGAAGATAAAGCTTTAAATAAGATACACGAAAGTTATTTCCTTTTTTATTTAATAATTTTATATTTTTTAAAGGCTAAGAAATTTTTCGTAACACATATTATGAACTATATTTTATAAATAAAAAACAAGATATTTTTTAAATAAACGATTAATTTTTTTTTTTTTTAATTTTTAAATTTTAATTTGTAAATTTATTTTTATAACTAAATGAATTATATGGAAAATTCTAAATTTGTCATAGTATTCCAGAAATACATTTATTGAATATTTTTCATTTATAAGCTTTTCTAATAAGTACATATACTAGGAATTTAAATTAATTTCAATTTTGAAAAATTTGAATTATTAAATTTTATGATAAAAAGCAGTGAAACTAATAGAATCAAAATCTATAGTAAAGTTGATTAAACCGTTTAAGCAAAAGTAATTGATAGAAAACTTCATGGCGTCACCAATTAAGTTGCGCAAAATATGATTAATTTATTTTCTAATAAAATAAAACCAACTTAAAATCACAATCGCACAAAATAAACATTAATACATTTATATACGAGTAAAACTAAATTTAAAAAAATATTTAACACAAGTAGATTTGCTGTGTTTTTATATTTTCCTGAATGAAAAAAAAAAATATATTTAAAACATTTTTAATTTAAAAACAAGTAAAGAAACCGTCAGTCGGCGTAACTGACTTAGAAATACCATACACCTATTTGGTTCAAATTTAATGAGAAGTCCATGAGTCATTTTAAAACCAAAATGCTTTTATTAGTTTGATCGTAAGACATAGCTTACCAAATTGACCTTATAATACTAAAAACATTTTCTAATTATTTTATAAATTCAAAAATATTAAAAAGTCTTACAAATTTATCTATTTAAAAATGATAAAACACAAAAAAACTTGAATTAAATGTGATTATTAAATATTAGATTAGTAAATATTAAAAATGGAAAAATAAATAAATTAAGGAAATAAATTTAAAAATTATTTAAAATTTAAATAGTTAATCAAGGGTACTAAATCAACAGTAAATGCACTACAGCAGAAAATCCTGAAAAGAAGTAAATGCTTTATGCTGCATGTGTGTAAAATTTTATTGAATAAAAAGTTTTAAACATGTAATTTTGTAAGTGCATTTTATTTCAAGTTACCATCTTTATTAATTTCGAATATATGCTTTAAGGTCTTGGGAGCTGGGGGGATGTTACGCAAACCACTATTCCAATTCACCAAAAATTTTACGAACACAAAACAAATAAGAAACAACACTTGTGCCCCAAATTTTAAGGTTCTATCTTCTTTAGTTTTGGAATTTTGTTTGTTTGGCCTTAACTCAATTAAAAGCTTTTAAAATCCGAACCCATTGCCCGATTTCGACCATAAGCAATCCCCGCGGTACTTTCAATAGTAGTAACCTAGAGTTTAAATTTAATCAAAATAGCATCATTAGTTTATGCGTTTTTGTGTTTTTGGAATATATTTTCGTTAGCCCTTGAACTGATCAAAGGTTCCACAACCCGAACTGATGGTCCTATTCAGCCTATTTTATTATTTTAATTGCATTGATTATAAAACAAAATGTGATAATTGTTAAACTAGTTTTTTTTTTAAACTAAATAAATGAATAAATAAATAAAAATAAAAATTTAAATTCATTAATTTCGAGGATATACTTTAAGGTCTTCGGAACTGTGTGAACGGTTGTCGACCATCTACTCCAATTGGTTCCAAATTTTAAGTATGCTAAAGTCATAGGAAGAGATACCAAATTTTGAGGTTTTGTCTTCATTTGGTTCGGAATCATGTTCGTTTGGCCAAAGTTCGATCAAAAAGTTCTAGGTTTCGAACCAATGTTCGATCTCGACCGTACGAAATCCCCACCGTAGTCTCATTACTAGTAACCTATAGCACATATTTCATGGAAACAGTATTATTAGCTGTTGAGTTATCGTGATTTTTTTTATATGTTCGTTATTCCTTAGAACGATTAAGAGGTACAGAATCCGAGCCCATGTGTCGATTTCACCTAATGCAAACCACGCCTTACTTCAAGTACTATTAACCTACAGTTAAAATTTCATCGAGATAGCTATATTAGCTTTTGAGTTATCGTGCATACAGGCGGATGGACGGACGGACATGCCTATATCGGTTCAGGAGGTCACGCTGATCATAAATATATATACTTTTCCATATCTAGCTCGATGTTTACATACACCATTCCAAAGTTAATATAACCTTGTCCTATTTCATAGGTGTAGAATATAAGAAGTTGATTATTATACCCTACACCTATAGAATAGGTAAAGGGGTATATTAACTTTGGTATGGTGTTTGTAACCATCTAAAGGAAGTGAGCTAGATATGGAAAAGTATATATATTTGTGATCAGCGTGACCGCCTGAGTCGATATAGCCATGTCCGTCCGTCCGTCCGTCCGTAGGCACGATAACTCAAAAAATAATGGAGCTATCTTGATGAAATTTTAACTGTAGGTTACTAGGACTGAAAGTACGGCGGGGATTGCATATGGGCGAAATCGGCCCATGGGTTCGGATTCTGGACCTTTTAATCGATCGAAGGGCTAACGAACATATATAAAAAATCACGATAACTCAACAACTAATGACGCTTTCTTCATAAAATTTGTGCTGTAGGTTACTATTAATGAAACTACTTCGGGGATTCCGTAAGGTCGGGATTGGACCATGCGTTCGGAACCTAGAACTTTTTGATCGAATTTAGGCCAAACGAGCATAATTCCGAAACCAATGAAGATAGAACCTCCAAATTTGGTGTTAGGGTGTCCCCTCCTATCTCCTAAGTATCTTGGGAATTTGGGTCCCATTGGACTACTGGGTCGGGGACCAGCCACACATTTCTGAAGACCTTAAAGCATATCTTTAAAATTAATAAAGATAACAACTTGAAAAAATGTAGAAGCTTCAAATTTGCCACAAGGGTGTTCTTTACTATCTCTTGCGTGTTCCCTTAATTTGGGATCAATTGGAGTGGTGGTTCACAACCTCTCTTAGTCCCCCCAATGTGTAGAAGCTTATCATCGAAATTAATAAAACTAATATCTTAAAATTAAGATAGAACGTTCCAATTGTCTACAAGGGTTAACTAGTATTGAAAGTATGACGGGACTGCATATGGGCGAAACCGTACCATAATTTCGGGTTCTAGAAGCCTTGAAAAGTTCAAGGACTAACAAACATATATCTTAAAAACACCATAACTCAAAAAATAATGCCGGTATTTTGATGAAATTTAACACTAGGTTATTAGTAATTAAAGTACCATGGGAATTGGTTGTGGTCGAGTTTAATTTCGAAGCCAAAGAATATATTTCCTAAGTCCTGAGATATTTAAATGAATTATATGAAAAGGTCTAAATTTGTAATTGTATTTTAGAAATACATTTATTGCATATTTTGCGTTTATAAGCTTTTCTATTAGGTATATAAACTAACCATTTAAAATAATTTCAATTTTTAAAAATTTGGATTATTAAATATATTATGCTTCGATTATCTTTTTATCACAAAATTTAATAATTAGAATTTTTTCATTTTGTAATTGAATTGGAAAAAATATATTTTCATTTATTTCAAGTTTGTTTGTTTTTTAATATTTATAAATAGATAAATTAGTAAGAATTTGTAGTATTTTTTAATAGATAGTGTAATTAGAAAATGTTTTTAGTATTATAAAGTTGATTTGGTTAGCTATGTCTTACGATCAAATTAATAACAGCTTTTATGGTGTTAAAATGACTTATGGATATGTCCTTAAATTTGAACCAAATAGGTGTAGGTTATTTCTAAGTCGGTTGCACCGACTGAGTGTTGCTTTACTTGTTTTTAACTTTACTTGGAATGCAAATTTTTCAATTGATGTATTGCGTTCTGCCGTTTAAGTTTTAGAATTATTTATACCAGTCAATTAGTATTAATAATGCAAGTCACATTTGGATTGTAAATATAACCATATGTGCATACATATATGACATCGCAGTTAATTTGTCTTAACTTTTAACTCAGTTGATTAAACATTATGCCGAAATGGGTAAGCAGGTTAAAACCAAATTAAACGAGTGAGCTTCTGTAATCAAGATCAGCACTTGTGTAATATTTTCAACTAAATTAATTTAATAGTATAAGCAAAAAAAAAATATTTTGTTGAAATGTTGTGCCCAAACATGTTAACCTAACTTAACAAAAATTAGTATCAGCCTCTCTTTTGGAGTTTAAAGTTTTCTTGTAAAATTGAACACAAATTCTAAACAAAAAATTGGTAAATATGGTTGGGTCCCAAAATGCGTTAATATATTGCAATCGACTTTATGTAAAATAGAATTTAAAAATTTCAGTCTAAAAATCTATATCATATCGTTTTCAAAAGTTAAAAATACCACTGATCGACAGAGCATTTTCAATTTTGGTAAAGAAATGATTTCCATTTTATTGTTCATTATTCAACTATGTATTCCATGCTTGTTTAAGAAACTGTTACAATTATTTCTATTTCATTATTTATTACTAGCTGTTGGGCCGTCACAGAATGAGGGAATATCAATTGCAAGAAAAACTTTTTCTAATAAGAAATATTTCTAATTTCATTATATACATGTACAAATATTGTATACTATTTTCTTAAATAAAGTGGAAACTGTTACATTTTGTAATACGTAAGTAAATTATATTTCGATTCTAGTAATTGATACACAAAAAAAAATCACTTATATAAATTCTTGTTGTTTCTTAAAATTTTGAAGATGAGTAATAAGTTATGTAATCTACCTTTTGTATGTTTTAAATTTGATCGAATTTCGGGGTCGTTAGTTCAAATCCCTTCTTGGTGAATTTTTTTTTTTATTCAATTACGTACTTGTTTAAATTTTTTAAATTTAAATTCGATAAATTTTTTTGTTAAAAGATTTGAAATTTTTTTATAGGTTTATTTTGTTTCAATAATGATCTATTTCTCCATCTATTAACTTTATTATGTAGACATATTTTTAAAATGTTGCTAAGCTCTGTATATTGTTTCATATCCTTTGTTTAGATTCAAATCGACATACTTGAATGTTGCTAACATTCTACAATGTACATACTCAACATGTTTAATTTTTTATGGACATAAAATTGAATTATGAATTGAGTTTTGCATTGTCAAATGCAAATTAATTTTTTGAATTTTTTTTTTTTTTTTTTACCTACCTAATTAAGTAAAAAAAATATATTTGCTTTGATTGCTATGGTGTAGCTCATTTGGCTTTATTTCAGGGATGAGTTGAGGGAAGCTTTGAAATTGCTTTGAAACATTGCTTGCTTTATTTACTTTCCAAAGCAAAAAGCAAGCAACGCAACAAAGCGTACATTTGGCCTTCGCAATTATTTCAGTTTAACTGAAACTAATGAAGACTTACTACAAAACTGTTCATGTGAAGCATAGTCTTAGTTTTTAATACCAAAATGATTTACTATTTATTTAAAATTCCCAGAAAATCTTCTGTGATTTTTAAAACTGAAGTCAATTTTTTCATAAACTAATAAATAAATTTAAGTTAATAAAAAAATTTTTTTTTTATTAAAAATTAATAAAATATTTTTTGGCCTGCTTACGATAATTTATGATATTTTATTTTCTAAAATAAAACACATTCAACAAAACATTAATATTTTATTTTTTAATAATTGAACACATCCAACAAAACACATTTAATTGAATGTATATATTAATATATTAATAATAATAATAATTGATAATTTTTTCTAAAAAAATTTAAAAATATAAAATATTTATACGAGTATATGTGTGTGTACTTATTTAAATACGTTTTTTATATGGTTTTTAATTTTTCTAAGCATAAATTTGTATCACCAGCATTTTATATTTAAAATTTAAGTATATATTGATTTGTTAAATTTGAGTTAAAAATATACTAAATTGATATAAATATTCATATTAAAATTCTAAACCGAAATCTATGTCAAACAATTTTAGAAGTAATTCCAATTAATAATATTATGAATAAAAAATTAATTACAAAATTTTTTTTGATATATGCATATGCAAAATTTAATTTTCATATTAAACTTAGTTTTAATTAAATCATGTTTTTTATTGAATTTATTTATTTTTCAAATATAAATTTTTTAAAGACTTTTCGTTATGTTTATGTAATAATAATTATTTAAGATGATATGATTTATTTTTATTATTTTGATTATAAGTTTTTTTTTAATAAATTAGTATAATTTTCTTTTTTTTGAATCTTCAGATATTAAAAATATAATTAAAAAAATAAAAGATATATTTTCAAAATTACTTATATGATACCAACCCAATATATATATATAAGTCATTATATGTCATTATATATATATATATATATATATATATAATATACAATTTTAATGCAATTAACTTAATTGTGTCAAAGGCGTATTTGCATAAATCTTAAATCAGTTTTTATCTCTAATGAATCAAAAAATATGGAACTTTATATGGAATTAAGACATTCTTTCAGACGATATTTTAATGTGACTTGGATTGTTACAAAAAAAAACAAAAAAAAAATTAAAATTCATTAAATTATTTTGTTCACGGTTATAACATTCACGGCCCCGCACTAACTTAAATTATAAATTAAGGTAGATTAGGCGTGAATAAGTAAGCAGGTTCCGATTTCAGAGTTGTTTAAAGTTTTTTCTTTTTGTGGATGTTGAGTCGAAGCGGTTGGACCGCTAACAGATTTTTTTGTACAAAGTTGAATGAAATATAAATTAACCCATTTCGGCTTAGCCATTGACTTAAAGTTTTTTTAAAATTAAAACTCTTTTTAGTTCAAAAGAGAGGCTGAGACAATTTTTTACTGAGTTCGGTTTAAACTGATTAAGGTTAAACTGGTTAGCCTAAACGAGAACCCTATGAAGTTTATTCAATCATTTTAATGTCGAACCTAAACAGTTTGACCAATTGATTTAAAGTTTTGCACAAACGTTCTTCTTATCTAACGGAATTTGTTGTATTAAGTGTCTTGGAATATATATATTAACTCATTTCAATTTGGCAGTTTGTCAAAAATTTTTATTTCATAGAAAATTTTTTCCAGGGTGATTTTGCAGTACAAAAGAAAGGTTAGAAAAAATTTTTTTTTGAGTTTGATTAACCTGTTTGGGTACGACGACGCCATGAAGTTTTCTATCAATTATTGTTGTTTAAACAGTTAAATCAATTTTATTCAAAATTTTGCACAAGAATTAATTTTAATTACAGAAGATCACCGTGCTAATTTAGTTTTGATCTGTTTACCCGTTTTGCACAACTATTCCATGAAATTTTAGAATTTTTGGTATTAACGCAAGTTAGTCTTATTCCAAAAGCTCTCCTTACATAGTGCAACATCTAAATGAGATACTTTGGTTGCAATAAATTAACCTGTTGGGACACGATGCCTAATAACTTTTTTTAGTTTTATAGCAATACTTACTCATAACTCTTAATTTATTATTATGCATCCAATAGACGATGCACCTGCTTTGTTGTTATGCATCTCGTACACGATGTTTTGACTTTGGTATGCGTACTTGCGAAGTTAAATCGTGTATGGGTATATTGAAAGACCATTTTGAAGGTTGAAAAGTTGGTTGTGAGAAAATGAAAAAATTTTGATTTTTGTGGGTTAAGTTTTTGGTTTACATTTTGAGCAGTATCGTATATATATGGGCAAGTTAAACAACATAAATGTAATTTTTTTTTTGTATTTTTCTTTTATTGACACGAAAGAACGTTGAGGTATTCCGATTTGAAAAAATAATAAAACTACAATGTGTAAAACAACAAAGATTTAAGTAAATACTTTTAAATAATTATAAAATTAAGTTCGAAAAATGTTTCAAAATATAAAAACTGTATTCATAACAAAATACAAACCGATTTTTTAAGAAATAGTGTCAAACAGATAAGAGAACCAAAACGTTTAATTTGTATTATGAGTATTGCATAGAACCATAGAATTACTAGTTCTAGAATGGCAAAAGAATGTTCCCGACTCTTTTCTTCTAATGTGATTTCCTATCCTGAGGTATGCAGACAAAAAAATACATATGCAATTTCCTATGCGTATACAAATGGTACGGCTACTTCATCTGTCATTGCTTAAATTTGAGTAAATGAGAATGTTTATTAGGCAGTTTCTCATTAGGATTGGGCAGTTTGTATATTGTAAGTTATTTCGAATAAAGATTTTAACTATTTAATTTAATTTACTTTTATTTTAAATATTTACTTTTTAATATTGAATATATAATTGAACAAAACATCAAGAAAAAAATTTGAATAATATTAGAAGAAATTGCAGTAAATTATTTTTAACAAGTAAAGAAACAGTCAGTCGGTGCAACCGACTTAGAAATACCCTACACCTATTTGGTTCAAATTTAATGACATATCCATAAGTCATTTTAACACCATAGAAGCTGTTATTAATTTGATCGTAAGACATAGCTAACCAAATTAACTGTATAATACTAAAAACATTTTCTAATTACCCTATCTATTAAAAAATACTACAAATTCTTACTAATTTATCTATTTAAAAATATTAAAAAACAAACAAACTTGAAATAAATAAAAATATATTTATTCCAATTCAATTACAAAATGAAAAAATTCTAATTATTAAATTTTGTGATAAAAAGATAATCAAAGCATAATATATTTAATAATCCAAATTTTTAAAAATTGCAATTATTTTAAATGGTTAGTTTATATACCTAATAGAAAAGCTTATAAACGCAAAATATGCAATAAATGTATTTCTAAAATACAATTAAAAATTTACACCTTTTCATATAATTCATTTAAATATAAAAATAAATTTTACATAAATGCAGCAAGTACCTTTGAACATAGCTGAACCACTACAATTAAGTCTAGATTTCGGAGACACATAGGACATAGGAAATATATTATTTGGCTTCGAAATTAAACTCGACCACAACCAATTCCCATGGTACTTTCATTACTAGTAACCTACTGTTAAATTTCATCAAAATACCGGCATTATTTTTTGAGTTATGGTGTTTGTAAGATATATGTTTGTTAGTCCTTGAACTTTTCAAGGGTTCCAGGAACGGAAATTATGGTACGATTTCGCCCATATGCTGTCCCGTCATACTTTCAATACTACTTAACCCTTGTACACAATTGGAACGCTCTATCTTAATTTTAAGTTACTAGTTTTATTAATTTCGATGATAAGCTTTTACACATTGGGGGGTCTAAGAGAGGTTCTGAACCACCACTCCAATTGATCCCAAATTAGGGGGGCACGCAAGAAATAGTAAAGAACACCCTTGTGGCAAATTGGAAGCTTCTACATTTGTTTCAAGTTATTATCTTTATTAATTTCGAAAATATGCTTTAAGGGCCTAAGAACTGAGTGGCTGGTCCCCGATCCACTACTCCAATGGGGCCCAAATTTCAAAGACACTTACGAAATAGGAAGGGACACCCTGATACCAAATTTGGAGGTTCTATCTTCATTGGTTTCGGAATTATGCTCGTTTGGCCTAAATTCGATCAAAAAGTTCTAAGTTCCGAACCCATTGTCCAATCCTCACCGTACGTAATCACCAACGTAGTTTCACTGCCAATAACCTACAGCACAAATTTCATGAAGAAAGCCTCATTAGTTGTTGAGTTATCGTGATTTTTTATATATGTTCCTTAGCCCTGACATCGATTAAAAGGTCCGGAATCCGAACCGTTGGGCTGATTTCGCCCTTATATAGTCCGCGCTGTACTTATAGTACTAGTTAACCCTTGTACACAATTTGAACGGTCTATCCTAATTTTAAGTAACTATTTTTAGTAATTTCGATTATAAGCCTTTAAAACTTGGAAGGTCTGAGAGGGGTACAGAACCACCACTCCAATTGATCTCAAATTAGGGGAACACGCAAGAGATAGTAAAGAACACCCTTGTGGCAAATTGGAAGCTTCTACAATTTTTCAAGTTGTTATCTTTATTAATTTTAAAGATATGCTTTAAGGTCTTCGGAAATGTGTGGCTGGTCCCCGACCCACTACTCCAATGGGACCCAAATTCACAAGACACTTAGGAAATAGGAAGGGACACCCTGATACTAAATTTGGAGGTTCTATCTTCATTGGTTTCGGAATTATGCTCGTTTGGCCTAAATTCGATCAAAAAGTTCTAGGTTCCGAACCCATGGTCCAATCCCGACCTTACGCAATTCCCGAAGTAGTTTCATTACTAGTAACCTACAGCTCAAATTTGATGAAGATAGCGTCATTAGTTGTTGAGTTATCGTGATTTTTTATATTTGTTCGTTAGCCCTGAAACCGATTAAAAGGTCCAGAATCCGAACCCATGGGCCGATTTCGCCCATATGCAATCCCCGCCGTACTTTCAGTCCTAATAACCTACAGTTAAAATTTCATCAAGATAGCTCCATTATTTTTTGAGTTATCGTGCCTACGGACGGACGGACGGACGGACGGACGGACATGGCTATATCGACTAAGGCGGTCACGCTGATCACAAATATATATACTTTTCCATATCTAGCTCGCTTCCTTTAGGTGGTTACAAACACCATACCAAAGTTAATATACCCTTTTACCTATTCTATAGGTGTAGGGTATAAAAATAATGGAATCTCTATAAGTATATTTTTAGTTTAATTTTAATTAACTTACATATCTATTTTGATTTATCTTAAGGTATTTATTCATCCTGGAAATGAAAATAAGTAAATCAAAAACAAATCATAATTTTTTGAACAAAACAAAAAGTATTTATAATCTTGTGAATATATAAACATTTTTAGCTATTTTTAAATATGAACGAACCTTTTGCAAATATGAAATCTAGATTTATGTTAACCGTAAGGAGAGTTTTGATTTCTGTTTAAAATAACTTAACGTTACCGAATCAAAAATTAAACGGTTTTTTATTTACCCTTTTTTTATTCAATCAAAATATTACTTATTATTTAAAAAATTTAGCATTGCAATATGATTTTCAAATTGATTCTATTCGAAAATATACTATGTTTTGGTAAATTTACAGAACGGTCACTTAATAATAATGAAAAATTGAAAGCAAAAACCAAAAGGAAAATACCTTTAAAATAATTTTAAAAAAATTGGCTGATATTTGTATCGTATATTATCGGCTCAAGAAATAAAAAAAAATCTTTAAGCAACACTTTCTTCCCATCTTAATAATCCTTTATTTAATTTAAAGTTTTTTAAAAAACTTCAAAAAGCACAACAACACACGAATTTTTTGAATATAATATTTTCTAATTTGTTTTCATTTACTTTTAACTTTGAAATCTTACTTAAATCGTACTTAAAAGTTTCTTTTATATTTCACTTTCAAAATGAAATGAATCGCGGAGAAACTAGTAAATACATACAAACGGTACACGTACCAAATTTTGAAATTTGTCTGAAAATTTTTTCTCTACTGCCATTCTAGTACTAGTAATTCTATGTATAGAACAGTTCCACGGCTGTCAAAGACTTTTTTTGTGTAAGATAAAAGTACAATTTTATTTAAATTTACTCATATTTGGTACCATTTTAGTCTTACACAATAAAAAAATATAATCATTTAATTTATTAGTTATTTTATAAAAAGTCTAATTTCGGAACTACTCTATATAAATAAACTTGACAGTTGCGAATTAAAACTGATTTTTTTAGCTGAAATAAAGTCAACAATTGCTTTAATTGTGTGAATGTTTTAAAATACCAATAAAGCAGTTCCAAATTATAAAATTACAAATCAATTCTCTGATATGTTTTCGTTGTGTAAGACTAATAGCAGGCTGTCAATATTTTTTATTTTGTGTAAAATAAAAGTACAATTATATTTAAGACTGAAATCGAACCAAATGTGAGTAAATTTAAATAAAATTATACTTTTATGTTATACAGAAAAAAATATTAACATCTAGCTAGAGCTATAAGAAAATTTTCTACTGAATTGTAATGTGTAGCGATTTTTAAATGACGTTTAAGTGTTTACATATTAATGTAAAAAGTGTTTGTTTACAAGATTTTTCTGCTAATTTTTGAAAGTAAAGTATTTTTATAAAAATATAAATTGATTAAAAAATAAGAAATATAGGAATAAAAATAATATACGCATATGATTAATTTTAAAAATTTGAAATTTAAATAATATTTAAGGATAGAATAGAATTATAGAAATGATTTTGAATACAAAAGAAATTTTTCGTTGTGTCGATAATTTAAATAAAAAAAAAAATATACCAAAAGTCACCCAATATCAAATGTCATTCAATTTTAAAGTAAATTGTTCAATACAACAATTTAGCGCTAGGTGTTACACCGCTGCGATTCAGTGTAATTCATTCTGAACGCCAATGCTGAAATTTTTTCGAAGATTTTTTGCATCAAAAAAAGTGTACAAAACAAATGTGTATATTATCGGAGTAGGTTACATGCAAAAAAGTATTAAACTTAAAAAAGACATTTCATCAGTGGTGTTGGAGGTTTTCGTTATTTATTTCAAATATTACAAAAAGAAGAGTCATAAATTGAAATATTTTGAATTTGATATACTTAAATTAATTTTTTTTTTAAATTTTTGTACAATTTCTTAATTGCAATGTTTAATTTTTTAAAAACGATAACCAATCAATCTGCTAATACACAAATATGTTAGCAAGACTTAGCTATTTCATATCACAATTCATTTTCAAACAATGTAACTCGATCATCAATTATATTGATAGAACAGCAAAAGATATGTATTTGGAATAGAATATAGAGGAAAATATAAGACAAAAATTAATTTTTATTTTTTAAAATTGTTTTAAAAATTAAAAAGTACTTAAAAATGACGTATTAGATATTTAATGCTAGAGGAGATAAAATATTTTAGTAAAAATGCCTGGAAAAACCTACTTCAACCTGTGCAATTGCACAAGGGTCCTACTAGTTGACTTACAAATACCCTACACCTAGTGTGTTCAAATTTGGGATGTCCATAAGTCATTTTAAAATCATAAAAACTTTTATTAGTTTGACCGTAAGACATAGCTAACCAAATTTACTTTATAATACTAAAAATATTTTACAATTCAAAAATAGTAGCAATTCTTACTAATCTAACTATTTAAAAATATTAAACAATAAATAAAGTTGCGATAAATGGATTCGTAAAATGCAATTATAAAATTACATATTTAAAACTTTTATCTAATTCAAAAAAATTTTGCACACATGCAGCAATTACTCCTTTTCAGGATTTTTAGCTGTAGTGCATGTACTGTTAAATGATTTAGTATCCTCGATTAAATATTTTAATTTGAAATAATTTTTAAATTTATTCTCTTAAATTTATTTTTTAATACACCTAATTTTGTATTAAATTTTTAATATTTTAATTCTTTTAAGTTGGAAAGTTCTCGTTAGATTTAATTTATAGATTCTTAAGAATCCCATTTAGTTTTCCTTAAAATATGACGTGACCCAGATTACATGTATGAAAAAAATTAATTTCAGATTGAAATATTAAGATTAGAATTGGTTAATTCTCTAATTTTATATTAGTGATAAGTAATTTTTGAGCACTTCTGCTATAAATAGGTTTTACCATAATAATGCTTCTATTATCTGTGTCTATAATTTTTATTTATGCATTCATTAGCTTTTTATCACAAAATTTTATAATCAAAATATGCAATTAATGCATTTCTAAAATACAATGACAAATTTATAACTTTTCATATAACGGTAATATTTACCTATGGTAAAATTTCAACAAAATATAAATATAATATAATAAAATTTAAAAAAAAAAATTTCATGGTTTATTAAAAAAATATTTTGTTTTAAATTTATAAAATTTAATACATAAAAGTGTTAAATAAGAACGGAATGAGGAAATAGTGTATCAAATTTCAAGTTTCTATCTTTATTAATTTCGGATATATGCTTTAAGGTCTTGGGAATACTGGGATTGGTATACAAACCGCTATTCCAATTCATCCAAAATTTCCGAACACAAAACAATTAAGAAGAAACACCTATGCCCCAAATATAAGGTTCTATCTTCTTTGGTTTCGAAAATATACTAGTTTGGTCTGAATTCGATCAAAAGCTTCTAGAATATGAGTTCATTTTCCGAACTCGACCAGAACCAATTCCCATAGTACTTTCATTACTTGTAACCTAGAATTTAAATTTCATCAAATAGCGTTATTAATTTTTGAGTAATGGTGTTTTTAATGTTTGTTAGCACTTGAACTTTTCAAAGGTTCCAGAACCCGAAACCATGGTATGATTAATTGTAAGCCACTGTTTTTATTAATTTCCATGATAAGCCTTTACACCTTGGATGGTCTAAGAGAGGTACCTGAACCACCACTCCAATTGGTCATAAATTAAGGATTGAAATTTGAAGCTTCTACATTCGTTTGAAGTTACTATTTATATTATTTTCTAATATATGCTTTAAGGTCTTCGAAACTATGTGGATAGTCCCGGACCCACTACACCAATTAATGCCAATTTCCGGGGACACAAAGGAAATAGGAAGGGACACTCTGATATCAAATTTGAATCTAACTTCTTTGGATTACTCGTTTGGCCTAATTTGACAAATGGATGATAAAGTTCCAGTATCCGAACCCATGGTCGGACTTCGCCTATTTGCAGCCCGCGCCTTTCTTGCAATACTTGTGAACCCTTGTACACAATTGGAACGTTCTATCTTAATTTTAAGCTACTTTTTATTATTAATTTCAATGACATGCTTTAAGGTCTTCAGAACTGGGTGGATGGCCCCCAGACCACTACTCCAATTGGTCCTAAATTTCAAGGACTCTAAAGAAATAGAAAGAAGCACAATGATACAAAATTTGGAGGTTCTATCTTCATTGGTTTCGGAATTATGCTCGTTTGGCCTGAATTCGATCAAAAAGTTCTAGGTTCCAATACCACTGTCCATTCCCCACCGTACGCAATCACCGCCGTAGTTTCATTACGAGTACCCTACAACAAAAAATTCGTGAAGGTAGCGTTATTAGTTGTTGAGTTGTCTTTACTTTTTTATATGTTCGTTCGTTTTTAGAACCATTAACAGGTCCAGAATCCGAACCTATGGGCCGAGTTCAACCATATGCAATCCCCACCGTACTGAAAGTCCTAGTAACCTACAGGTAAAATTTCATCAATATAGCTGCATTAGCTCTTGAGTTTTCGTGCCTACGGACGGATAGACGGACGGAAATGGCTATATTGACTCAGGAGGTCACGTTGATCACAAATATATATAGTTTTCCATATCTAGCTCGCTTCCTTTAGGTGGTTACAAACACCATACCAAAGTTAATATACCCTTTTCCTATTTCATAACTGTAGGGTATAAAAACGAAATTTAATCGTTTATTAAAAAAATATTTTGTTTTTAATTTATAAAATATATTACATAATAAGTTTTATGGTAAAATTCTCAGCTTTTAAAAATATAAAAGTGTTAAATAAGAACTGAAATAAGAAAGAACCCTCGTGTATTAAATTTAAAGTTTCTATTTTCAAGAGATTCGAAGATACTATTTTTATTAATTTCAAATATATTTATGGTCTTAGCAGTAGGGGCGTGGTACGCAAACTGTTCAAATTTATCGAAAATTTTACACTTTAACAAAATAATAAAGAACACCCTTGTGTCAAATTTGAAGCTTCTACATTTGCTTCAAGTTGCTATCTTTATTAATTTTAAAGATATGTTGTAATGTTTTTGGAAATGTGTGGCTGGTCTCCAACCTAATACTCCAATTGAGCCCAAATTTCAAGGACCCTAAGGAAATAGGAAGGGACACCCTGATACCAAATTTGAAGGTTTTATATTCATTGGCTTCGGGATTATTTTCGTTTGGCCTAAATTTGATCAAAAAGTTTTAGGTGCCGAACCCATGGTTCAATCCCGAACGTACGCATTCCCTGTCGTAGTTTATTACTATTTACCTACATCACAAATTTGATGAAGATAGCGTCATTAGTTGTTGAGTTATCGTGATTTTTTATATATGTTTGTTAGCCCTTAGACAGATTAAAAGGTCCAGAATCCGAACCCATAGGCCGATTTCGTCCATATGCAAAAACCGCCGTACTTTCAGTTCTAGTAACCAGTTAAAATTTCATCAAGGTAGCTTCATTATTCTTTTGAATTATTGTGCCTACGGACGGACGGTCGTACATTGTTATATCGACTCAGGATGTCACGCTGGTCACAAATATATACAATTTTCCATATCTTATTCGCTTCCTTTAGATGGGAAAAACACCATACCAAAATTTATATGCCATTTTACCTATTCCATAGGTGTAGGGTGTAAAAACTCAACAATCATAAAGAGACTTAAATGCAAAGGTTGATCAAAAAAACTTTAAAATTAAAAAGGGTGATTTTAATTGAAACGGAAACAAGTGAAAGCCGTGAAAAAATTATATTTTAATTAATAAATAATAGTAATGCAGCCATAATAGTCAAATGAATGAATAGTGGTCATAATAGTCAAGCTAATACAAATTCAGAATACAAAAACTGGATTAAAGGAGAAACAGTAAATTCACAAAACCATAACAATGATTTGAAATGTAAGACAAAATTCATTGATCCTATGCTTCTTCCTATTGTTGGACCCACAAAAACAGCGATTGAAAATGGTGATAGAGTATAAGTTAACGAACGTCACAAATTATTTTCTTCTTATGTCTGTAGTATTGCCTGTTGAGTGATTCACATAAATAATTATTTCTTTTTATTGTTTTTGCTTAGAATGCACTTTTTATTTTTAAATTTTTATTCATAAGTTTTTATAAACAAAAAATTGTAAACAATAAAATACTATAAATAATTTAGTAATAAATTTGTAAGTTGAAATTTGAATCTTTTGTCCTAAAAAAATAATAAAAATTAAGTTATGAGGAAATGAAATTTTGTACTAAAAAATAATAAGAATTAAAAATAAATTAATAAATTATGATTTGATAAAAATTATTTTAGTAAGCAAAAATTGTAATAAAGAAATTTTAATTTTGTAATCTGTTTATTGAACAAATTTAATTAGTAGAACCATAAGGCAATAAACTAGATCAATAAATCAGATCAATTAATTGTAAAATCAATATTGTAATTTTGTTTAATAAACAGAAATTTTTCATATAAATAGAACCAACATTTCTTTTGTAAGTTAAGTCTTATTTTGTCAATAAAATTGGAAGGTCTATTCCTTCTTAAAAATAAAAAATTAAATCTTTTATTTAATCAAAAAATTAAATAAATTAACTGGCGCCCGAGCAGGGACCTTGCAAGTTGTTAACAGAGCAACCGGTTTTTTTTTTAGTGAGTGAAAAGTGTCGTTTCTTATACCGTGAACAAGCCTTAATCTTCGAAACCTAGAGTGAGGCTGCTCTAGGCACGGTATATTAAAAAATTAAAGAAAAAACTAGTTAGTGACAATAAAAAAATTAAAACTAGTTAAAAAAAATTTTTTTAAAAAAACAGTAACAAGTAACAAATAAAAAAAAAAAAATATTAACAAAAATAAGAAAAAATTTTTTGAACAGTGACAATATAGAAAAAAACTAGTTAGTGACAATAAAAAAATTAAAACTAATTAAAAAATTTTTTTTTTTTTTAAAAAAAAAAAAAAAAAAAAAAAAAAAAAAAAAACACAAAAGAAAGTGACGTTTTTCTCACTATAAGAAAAAAACCAAAAGGGGATCTTTAACAGCGACGTTTCCGGTCTGGTCAACCCAAGTTGGAGAAGGATAAGGAAAAAAGGCCCCCCAGTAGTTTCAGTACAAAAAGGAGCTCCCTGTTATAAAAGCATCGGAAGCAGCCACTTATCCTGTTGATCAGAAAGAGCAAAGCAAGGCCAGTTTTCCAAAATATGAAGTTCATAGATTGGAAAATAATTTTCATGTAAGTCAAACAATTTTAATTATGTTAAAATCTGAACTAGAAAATTCAGATACAGAAGATTTTACCTCTCATTACATTGAGTTAATGAAGAGGATTAAATCCAATAATATCAAAAATAAATTTGAAAAAAGAAATCTAATAATTAAAATAAAAAAAATTAATTTTAAAATTATTAAAAATACTGGCCAGTAAAATAAAGATAAAAAAGAAATAAATAAAAAATAAAAAAATATATTAGTAAAAAAAAAATTTATATCAAGCTAGATTTTGGAAATTTCGTCAATAAGTATCCTCATCAGTAAGGAGAAAAGAAAATCCAATATCTACTTGATATACAAAAATTATATAATTTAGGCCATATATAAAAAAAAATATATAATTTTGGCAAAAAAAAAAAAAAAATAAAAAAAATATATTAATAAAAAAAAAAAAATTTATATCAAGCTAGAGTTTGGAAATTTCGTCAATAAGTATCCTCATCAGTAAGGAGAAAAGAAAATCCAATATCTACTTGATATACAAAAATTATATAATTTAGGCCACATATAAAATATAATTTTGGTCATATAAAAAAAAAAAATACTTAAAATAATTTGGCCAAATATTAAATGATCGATCAATAATAAAAAAAAAATATTAACGTTAAATTTTGAAAAAAACTATATATCGAATTCGAAAATTTTTTTTTTAATTACTATACAAAATTTTTATATATTATATAAAATTTCTTTTTAAAATAATATTAGATTTAAGTAAATTTATTTGAAATTATTTAATTTTATATTAAATTTATAACTTTTTAGAAGGTAAGAAAAACTGAAAGAAACTGGTAAAAGATTTTAAAGAATAAGCAAGAAATTTTTTCTTTTACTTTTTGATAATCTTTAGATGTTTTATGGAAATTTTTTTTTCCCTATCATATTTGTATTGTTTGGTTTTAGAGTTATTCTTTTTGTCTTTTCTCTAATTTAAAATATTTTTGAATAAAAAAATTTTTTTTTTTTGACCAACAAAATGGCAACTCCACCTGTTCCCTCTGGTTCTGTTATAACGGATTCAAACTTAAATCCAAATGCGGCTTCAACACCAAAAAAGGTTACGGAACAAACTGTACTTTTCGATCCTAAAAATTTTAAAGATACTATCTTAGAAATTGTTCGAGCTGAAAATAGAAATTCAGCACAAAATACTATTTATAATTCTGATACTTTGAAAAATACTGTCTTTGAATGGGTTCAAAAAGAAGCACAAAGGGTTTTAAGAGAAAGAGTAAGTGAGGAAACAAATGAAACCAATGAAACAGATCAAGAAATCAATTTTGGAATGGATGAATTTCTTTCCGGAATGGATGCAGTACCGGAAATAGTTAGAAACATTAGGGAGTTTTCAGGAAAAAAAGCGGAATACAATTCATGGAAAAAAAATGTTGAGAGGATATTAACTATTTACAATTCAATAAAAGGAACAACAAAATATTATGGGATCCTATCATCTATACGAGGTAAAATTATAGGAGAGGCAAATGCTTATTTAGAAAACTCCAATACACCACTTAATTGGAACAGTATAGTAAAGTGTTTAAATAAAGAATATCTAGACAATAGAGATATAGCAAGTCTAGACTATCAGATGACTAATTTAACACAAAAAGGTAATTCAATTCAGGTATTTTATAAAGAAGTTTGTGATCATCTATCTTTGATTTTAAATAAATTATCGACCATGGATTATTGTCAAGCAGCTTTGCAACCTATGACTGCAGCATATAAACAGAAAGCTTTAAAAGTTTTTATTAAAGGTTTAAAAGGTGACTATCGCAAATTAGTAGCCAGTCGAGAACCAATAGATCTGCAACATGCTTTTCAAATATGTTTAATAACGGATGAAGCTGACGATACGAGTGGGAATCAGCAACAACAAAATAAACCACAACAACAAAAATTTCATCAGCAACAAAATAATATGAGACAAAATCAACAACAATCATTACAACATCAATATTACTCACCGAAAAGAATATCACATGAATATCCAAGAAATAATAACTACAACAACTATTATTATAAAAATCCGTTCAATAAGAATTTTCAACAATCACGCTTAGTTAAAATGGAACCGGAATCAACAAGACAATCTCAATATAAAAAAGGCTACAACAATAACTACAAAAATAATTATAATTCTAACAGTAACAACAGTTATAATAGATCATTTGTAAGAAACATGCAAAATCAAAACTCTTATTCAACTAATAATGTGACAAATGGGATGCAACAAATACAATCCACCGCAACTACAACACAACCTGAAGAGAAGACTAAAAAGCAGTGCTGCAAATGCATTTCTAATGAAGAACAAGTAAATAATAACAATTCTTTTTTAGATTAAGTTGTTCCTCGCTCCCTTATATTGAGCATGTGGCGGGGAAAGGGGAGAAATTAAAATTTTTAATTGACACAGGCTCAAATAAAAACTACATTCAGGCAAGACTAATAAAAAATCCAATTCTAAATAATGAGAAATTTTATGCTAATACAATAGGAGGAAAAGTGGAAATAACACATCATGCATTAATAAATCTATTCGGTTCAGAAGTAAAAAAATTGAAATTTTACATATTAACAAATATTATAACATTTGATGGAATTATTGGAAATGATAGTTTAAAAGAACTTAATGCAGTTATTCATACAAACGGAAACTTTCTTAATTTAAATCATAACAATAATATTCCTTTAAAACAATATATTTCACAGAGCGTTAATAATATCCAAATAAGAACTGAACATTTGAATGAGGAGCAGAAAAATAAGCTTAACCTGTTGGTAGGAAAATACTTCAATTTATTTTCTGAAGTTAATGAAAAACTTACTTATACAACCGTTGTAAAAGGAGAAATTAGAACCAAAACAAATGAACCAGTTTTCACAAAATCATACCCATATCCAATATGCTTAAAAGAAGAAATAGATAAGCAAATAAAAGAACTATTACATAATGGAATAATTAGACCATCCAGATCTCCATATAATTCTCCAGTTTGGATTGTTCCAAAAAAAGAAGATGCCTCAGGGAAGAAGAAATTCAGAATGGTAATAGATTATAGGAAGCTCAACAAAATCACAATAGCGGATAAATATCCTATTCCTGAAATAAATGAGGTACTAGCAAATTTAGGACAAAATAGTTTTTTTTCAATAATAGATTTGAAGAGCGGATTTCATCAAATATTACTAAAAGAGTGTGATATAGAAAAAACAGCTTTTTCAGTAAACAATGGCAAATATGAGTTTACAAGATTACCTTTTGGACTTAAAAATGCTCCAGCAATATTCCAGAGAACACTAGATGACATTCTGAGAGAAAGTATTGGAAAAAGATGTTATGTTTATATAGATGACGTCATTATATTTGGAAAAACTGAAAACGAACATTTTGAGAATTTAGAAATCATTTTTAAGACATTAGAAGAAGCCAACATGAAAATACAGTTGGATAAATCTGAGTTTCTAAAAAACGAAGTTGAATTTCTGGGATTTATAGTTGCATCAGAAGGTATCAAAACTAATAAAAAGAAAGTGCAAGCAATTTGTGATTTAGAATCTCCAAAAACATTAAAAGACTTAAGATCGTTTTTAGGTATGTCAGGTTATTATAGGAGATTTATATGTGAGTATGCAAAAATAGCTAAACCTCTGACATCCCTTTTAAGAGGGGAGGATGGACGTGTGTCCAAAAACAAATCCAGAACTGTTAAAATAAATTTGAATAAGGAAGCATTAGAGGCTTTCAATAAATTAAAGAATTGTTTGATATCTAAAGAAGTATTATTGTCACATCCTGATTTTTCAAAAGAATTCGAATTAACAACAGATGCATCAAATTATGCAATTGGTGGAGTTTTGTCACAAAATAGAAGACCAATAATGTTTTTATCACGTACACTTACGAAAACTGAAGAGGCATATGCTACAAATGAAAAAGAAATGTTAGCAATTGTTTGGGCTCTTACATCATTGCGTAATTTTTTATACGGTTCCAGAAAAATAATAATATTTACTGATCATCAACCATTAACATTTGCGCTTAGTACAAAAAATAACAACTCAAAAATGAAGAGGTGGAAATCAATTATAGAAGAATATAATTATGAATTAAAATATAAACCTGGGACAACCAATGTAGTAGCAGATGCATTATCAAGATTAATACCAGAAACTGAAATTTTTAATTCAAATACTATTCATCAAGATGATTTAGATAGTACTAGGTTTAATGAAAATCTGATTCAATTTGTTGAAACACCAATTAATGTATTCAGGAATCAAATCATATTAAATATTGGGGAAATAGATGATTACCGATTTTCAATTTTATTTAAGACTTATAATAGACATGAATTCACCAAAAGTAATTTTAGGGAGAAAGATCTTATTGATATATTAAAAAATAATTTGAATCCAAATATTGTAAATGGTATAAAAGCACATGCAAGTATTTGGAAAAATATTACAGAAATTTATAATCAACATTTTCAAAACTATAAAATTAGATTCACGGAAAAAATAGTTCAAGATGTTACAAATGAAATTGATCAAAATGAAATAGTAGCACAAACTCATCGTAGAGCACATAGGAATGCTAAAGAAAATAAACATCATATATTAGAAGTTTATTATTTTCCAAAAATGACTAGAAAATTAAATGAATTTGTAAAAAATTGTTCTATATGTAAGGAGAACAAGTATGACAGACATCCAAACAATCAATATATTGAATGTACACCAATTCCAACTTATCCTGGACATACAGTACACATTGATATATTTTCAACTGAATCTAAATTAGCTTTAACGGCATTAGATAAATTGACGAAATTCGCTCAAGCTAGAGTTATCAAAAGTAGATCAATTGAAGATGTTAGATTAGCATTAAGGGATATTCTTTTCTATTATGGAAAACCTGAATGGGTTGTCATTGACAACGAAAAATCTCTAAATTCCGCTTCAATTAAATCTATGATGGAGGATGAATTGGGAATAAAGATTTTTACAACACCTCCATATAAAAGTGAGGTAAATGGACAAGTAGAGAAATTTCATTCAACTTTAGTTGAAATAATGCGTTGTTTAAAAGCTGAAGGAATTAACCGTATATTTGAAGAATTATTAGAAAGAGGAGTTAATGAATATAATTTTACAATCCATTCTACAACAGGAAGGAAACCTATTGAAGTATTTTTAGGTAGAACCCCAAATATTACTCCAGCAGAATTTGAAAAAACTAGACATAATTTAATAGAGAGATTAAAGAACAAACAATTTAAAGATTTAGAATTTCAAAATAAAAATCGGAAACCTATAAAACATTATAAAATAGGACAAGTGGTATATGTAAAATACAACAAAAGGTTAGGGTCAAAGCTTACACATAGATATGTTAAGGAAATAGTTAAGGAGAATAAAAATTCAACTATTTTAACAAAATCGAATAAAATTGTTCATAAGTCTAATATTCGCAATTAATATTTTAGGTGTTTAATTTCGACATGTACGGGAACGGTTCAAATATTGGATTATACGAATTCGCAAATAGTTACCATTAATATTGGATATGCGAAAATAGAAGAAGGTACGTTCAAATTAATCCATATCATTGAAATATGGAAGCTACAAGAAATATTAAACGACATTAAAATGGTTATAACTAAACAAATTGATGTATCAAATCCATTATACAACTATCTGTATTATGAAAGTCAACAAATACAGGAGTTTTTAGATGAATTTAAAATTAAACGAAAAAAACGATCAATTAACTTTCTTGGAACCGCTTGGAAATGGATCGCGGGTACTCCAGATCATTCTGATTTTGTGATGATAAAAAAGAAAACAAATGGTTTGTTAGAAAATAATAATGAACAAATAATTATAAATAAAATTCATAATGATAGGATAAATCAGATAACCAATATTACTAATAAAATTTTAGAAAAATTAAAAAATAAAAGTATTATTGATAATGAATCTATCCTTCAAATTCAATATAAATTAAAACTAATTAAAGAAGAGGTAGTAAATATTCAATATTCTATTCACTAGGCAAAGGTTGGTGTAATAAATTCAATTTTACTTTCAAAATTTGAAATCAAGTCTGTTACTGATTTATTAGACAAAGAAAATATGCCATATTCTACATCAGAAGAAGCATTAAATTTTTCAAATATTAAAATTATCACCAATGGTACTTGCTTATTCTATATTATCGAGATACCTATAACTAAAACTGAAATTTTCAATGAAATTTTAATTAAACCAGTAAAAAAAGATAAAATTGTAACAAAAATTAATTTCAATAAAATTTTAATTCATCAAGAACAAATTTATGGAATTGTAGATAAATGTAAAGTTATTAATTCTATAACTATTTGTAATAAAAATAATATTGTAAATTTAAATAATTCAAGTTGTATACCTAATTTGTTAAAAGGTGGTCACTCAATATGCAACGTTACAAATAATCAGCACATTAAAACAATTGAAGAAATAACCACAGGTACTTTATTACTTAATCAATATAAAAGGGTAATTACAATAGATGGCAACAAGAAAAATATTACCGGAACATTTTTAATAATATTTTATAATTCCACAGTTAAAGTAGACGAGCAAACATTTATATCAGAGGAAAGTATTAAATCAAGAGCATTACCAGCTATTTTTCAAACAAACTTAACCATCGACAAATTGCATGAACATTTATCATTAGAATTACTTAAAGAAATCAACATCAACAATACCAAGGCAATCAAATTTATAGAAGAAGACAAACAACAAATCCAATATATTAATTATGGTTTTTTAACAATTATTATGGTAATATTAGTATCATTCGCAACAATGCTAACGAAACAAAGAAGTAAATTACTAATTAATGAAGGAAGACAAGAAGCAGATAATAAAAACATTAATGATCAAAATCAGTCTACAGTTGTATTTCATCTAAAACCAATGGAGAAGTCGAATGAGGACATCCGAATCTAAGGGGGGAAGAGTTAACGAACGTCACAAATTATTTTCTTCTTATGTCTGTAGTATTGAGTGATTCACATAAATAATTATTTCTTTTTATTGTTTTTGCTTAGAATGCACTTTTTATTTTTAAATTTTTATTCATAAGTTTTTATAAACAAAAAATTGTAAACAATAAAATACTATAAATAATTTAGTAATAAATTTGTAAGTTGAAATTTGAATCTTTTGTCCTAAAAAAATAATAAAAATTAAGTTATGAGGAAATGAAATTTTGTACTAAAAAATAATAAGAATTAAAAATAAATTAATAAATTATGATTTGATAAAAATTATTTTAGTAAGCAAAAATTGTAATAAAGAAATTTTAATTTTGTAATCTGTTTATTGAACAAATTTAATTAGTAGAACCATAAGGCAATAAACTAGATCAATAAATCAGATCAATTAATTGTAAAATCAATATTGTAATTTTGTTTAATAAACAGAAATTTTTCATATAAATAGAACCAACATTTCTTTTGTAAGTTAAGTCTTATTTTGTCAATAAAATTGGAAGGTCTATTCCTTCTTAAAAATAAAAAATTAAATCTTTTATTTAATCAAAAAATTAAATAAATTAACTTATATGCTTTCTCAAGATTACGTGATCACAAAATATACAACAACGCGAGACTATATCTGTCATATTTTCATATATGTAATTATGGTATAACAAAAACGAGCATTAAAGTACTTAAAGTACTTGGACTCACGACAAGTTATAATGAATTACTTAAATTATATGATCAATATCATGAATCAATATGATCAATATCATAAAGAGGTCACAAAAGACTTAACAACATATTAGAGTCACATTCACAATAAGAGCATTTGTAAAAATTTGAGAGTCAAGGCAGATCTATATGATTGATGGATCATGGAACATACAAAATATTTAAAGAGAGATTACCTAAAAATTCTAGATATGAACATGCAGTTTAAGAAACGAGCGCTGTAAATTAGAAGCTACTATAAAGGAAATTAACATCTGGATTTACGACAATGAAAAGGCTTACTATAACATAACAAATTATAAAGTTGTTTTCAATTGCAGTAACAAAAACAGAGGGGGAGGTACAGTTATATACATGAAGAATGGTATAAATTTAAACTTAAATATGCAAGAAGAACTATACAATCTGCCCATCATTGAGTTACTAAACACAACACCAAAACTTAAAATAGGCACGTCCTACAAAGCACCAAACGAAAACGACAACCCGTTTATAGAACGCATGGAAAAACAAAAAGAGCAGTTATCAAAGTTAACCATTTTTGCAGACGTTAATATTAACCTATTTGAAAACACTAACACAACTTTAAAGTATATGGGTATGTTATCAAGTTCAAGGTATAACATCGTAAATAAAACTGAAGGTACAAGAGAATTATCAAATACCAATACACTGATAGATCATATAATTTCCAATTGCAGTGATAGGGTAAGTATATTATATATATTAGACAGAGAAGCTGTAATGAAATTGACATAAATGATAACAATATTCCACTTATAAGAACACAAAATGTAAAATATCTGGGAGTCATTATTGAAGAAACTTTTAAATGGGATAACGACGTTAAAAAAATAAAAAATAGTAAACTCCCATTAATAATGACAATATGAAGATCAGGAGGTGTAACTGAAAGAGTAGCTAAACTCATCTATAATGGCTACATTTTAACAAAGATAAGATACCATATTACAAGTTGGAGTCATTGTTCAAGTTTTCATCTAAAGCAAATAGGTACAATAATTAAGAAAGCTCTGAAAATTTTATTTAAGATGGATATGAAGTGTTGCACAAAAAAAGTGTACAAAACCACAGAAGAATTGGAAATTAGTCACTTGTACTATTTCGAAAAATGTAAATATATTCAAAAAAAAGTGAACAAACAAGTAAAACCAAATTGGATGATAAACACACGACAAGAAATACATAAATAAAATACTGGGAATAGATTTAAATTAAATGAACCCAAAGCTAGAACGTTCACCAAACATAGACGTCTTAAAAATAGTGCAATAAAATTATATAATAAATTCTCTTAATTCATTAGAGACTACGAAAATATATATTAGTTCAAATTAGAAAGTGTAGTAGGGCCATTTGGTCTGGGTGCAAGAAACGATAGGGGTGATCGTTTAGTACAATTTTGCCAAGAAGAAAATCTGAAAATCACTAATACAACCTTCTGTTTACCACCACCAAGGCTATATACATGGGTATCACCGCAGGATGGAATAGGAAATAAAGTTCGCAATCAGATTGATTACATATTAATTAACAATCGTTTCGCAACACCTGTTAAAAAGGTTTCAACTTATCCGGGTGCTGATGTATCATCAAACCATAATTTACTTCTTGCTAAAATTAAAATCAAACTAACAAAAGCAAGAAGGGGTAATCAGCAACCGAAATTAGACATAGAGCAGCTTAAAAATAGTAAAACAAAAGCTCGTCTCTCTACTGAAATCAATAATCAATTGCGCATTGTTGATAGTGCTGGTGATATATGGCATCAGACCGAAAAATGAGTGGCTCAATCGAGAATGTGATGAAATTGAAAGACTTCAGCAACTTCATGATGACTTCAACTTGCATAAAAAAATTAAAGAAGTGTCTGGAGTCTATAAAAAGTCTAACACCACTTCTCTGAGGGATGAAAACAATAATTATGCTATGCAACCACAAGATAAAATTAAAATATGGGAGAGCTACATCAAAAAACTGTTTTCAGACGCTGACCGGTCATTTTACCACATAGAGTCACAGATACAACTATCTGAAACTCCCATATCACACGAGATGAAATTAGGGCAGCAATAATATCAACAAAAAACAATAAAGCACTGGGACCAGATGATATTACTTCAGAAATAATCAAACTTGTGAATGATGAGAATCTTAAACTGCTAGAAGAAATCTTTAACAAACTATACAATACAGGAATCTTTCCTGAAGATTGGCTAAAATCTACTTTTATTACACTTCCAAAAAAGTCAAATGCAAAATCTTGCGATGACTATAGATTGATTAGCCTGATGAGCCACACTCTTAAAATATTTTTAAAGGTTATTCATAATCGAATCTGTACAAATTGCGAAGACCACATGGGGAAAACACAATTCGGTTTCAAAAAGGCGACGGGTACCAGAGAAGCTCTTTTTAGTCTACAAGTATTGATTCAAAACTGCCGAGATGTACAAAAAGATGTTTTTCTCTGTTTTGTAGATTACGAAAAAGCCTTTGATAAGGTTAATCATGAAAAACTTATTAACATCAAAAGTCGAATCGAAATGGCTAGAAATGCTTTTTTCAAATATAAAAAATTATTTTGCTGTAGAGATTTAAATATCAAACTTCGCATAAGATTCAGGAAGTGCTATGTATGGTCAGTTCTATTATATGGTATGGAGGCTTGGACGTTAAAAATTAAAGACATCAACAAAGTGGAAGTATTTGAAATGTGGGTCTACAGAAAAGTGCAAAAAATCTCATGGACTGAACACGTTTCAAATGAGGATGTCCTGTGCAGAATTGGTGCAAATAGAGAACTGCTTCTAAAAATTAAACGTCAGAAAACATCATATTTTGGCCACATTATGCGCGGAAACAAATATGAATTGCTTCAACTTATTATCCAAGGCAAAATTGAAGGACGAAGGGGCATAGGTAGAAAACAAATGGCATGCTGTTCTTTAATTATGTTAATGTTAAGTGTTATTCACGCATGTAATATAACATACTTCTAATTACAAATACTTACATACAAAAGAGAAAGAAAAAATGAAACTGATAAAATGTAAATTATGAACAGAAAAAAAAAAAAATCAAAACGTATGAGAAATCTGTTAACAGGTAGATACAGAAAATTATAATAAAAACGTATAAAGAAATTTTTTACACTACAGTATGTATACTTCTATTTTATTATCACTTACAAAACTAAAACACACTATTATAATGTTAACTTAATGTTCTTTAGGTAACGAATTTCCTTTTATTAATTCAGTAGCGCAATAGCAGGAAAAAAGAATATACATAAAAAGAGAAATTAAAATTATACTTATCGTCCGACAGGCTTTTTTACTAGTATTTTTATAAAAAGATATAAAAACTAGTAGACCCCTGTGCAATTGCATAGGTATTTTTGCTCTTCTAGCTAATTATTTTATCTCTTCCAGCATTAGATGCCTAATACTGTAATTTTGAAATACTTTGTAATACCGAGTTACTTTAGTAAATTATTTAATGCTTCGACAAATATTTAAATTACGTTTTATATAAATATTACTAAAAAAATTAAAATTCAGGTTTTTAAAAATTTATTTTCGAACGCGTTACCAATTTGATTAGTGAGAAACTAAGAACTTAATATTTTTCTGGATGTCATATTTGCTTTCCTATTACACTTTTAACAAAAATAAAAAAAAATTTAATTTATCTTAATTTTATTTTATATTTGCCTCTATATTCTATTTCAAATACATATCTGTTGCTGTTCTATCAATACAATTGATGATTGAATTATATTGTATGAAAATGAATTATGATGGAAATAGCTAACATATTTGTGTATTAGTATTTTGAATGGTTATCGTCTTTAAGATATTGTACTTGAATAAAAATATTTAAAAAAATCAATATATGTATATCAAATTCAAATTTTTAAAATCAAATGCGTATGCTAATTTTTATCTTAAATTTTTATTTTTTTTAATTTTATAAATGCTTTACTTTCAAAAATTATTAGAAAAATCATGTAAACAAACACTTTTTATATTAAAATGTAAACAGTTAAACGTCAATTAAAAATCGCTACACAATATATTTTATCGTGCGTTGCACTTTTCTTGTAGCGCTAGATGTTAATCTTTTTTTCTGTATAAGACAAAAGTACAATTTTATTTAAAGTCTACACAACGAAATCATATTATAATTGATTTGTCATTTTATAAAACGTCAAAATTTGGAACTGCTCTATTTGTATGTATTTTAAAACATTCAAACAATCAAAGCAATTGTTGACCTTATTTTAATTATAAAATAAAAAAAAAATCATTTTTAATTCGCAACTGTCAAGTTTATTTATATAGAGCAGTACCAAAATTTGACGTTTTATAAAATGACTAATAACTTATATGATAATATGTTTTTATTCTGTAAGACTTAAACCGTACCAAATGTGAGTAAATTCAAATAAAACTGTGCTTTTGTCTTACACAAAAATAGACGTTGACAGACGTATACTACACTCATAATTCAAATTAAACGTTTTGGTTCTCTTATCTGTTTGCCACTCTTGCTTAAAAAATCGGTTTGTATTATTATAGTTTTATTATTTTTCAAATCGGAATATCTCAACGCTCTTGTTTAACTTGCCCATACACGATACAACTCAAAATGTAAACCAAAGACTTAGCCTACAAAAATTATAATTTTTTAATTTTCTCACAACCAAATTTTCAACCTTCAAAATGGGCTTTTAACTTACCCATTCACGATTTAACTTCGCAAATACGCATACCAAGTTGAAAACATCGTATATGGGATGCATAACAACAAAGCAGGTCCATCGTGCATGGGATGAATAATAATAAATTTAAAGTTATGCGTATTCCGCCAAGCCAGACGATGAGTAATGCGCAGTTGCATTCACGTAATAGTTCTTTATGAATAACGTAAGTGAATATTGCTCATCCCCATACAAGTGTAGTTACCTATTTTTGCACTTATGAATGTATGTGTAAAATTTAGTTCATTCGAAGATAGTTATTGTCGGAGAATGTTTAGTGAGCTGATTTTTCAAAAGCTGAAAGTTTTTGTAATTTTTTATTCATATAAAAAACAAGTAAAAAAACAGTCAGTCAGTGCAACCGACTTAGAAATACCCTGCATCTATTTGGTTCAAATTTAATGGCAAGTTCATAAGTCATTTTAAAACCATAAAAGATTTTATTAGTTTAATCTTAAGACATGGCTAACCAAATTAACTTTATGGTAATAAAAAACATTTTCTAATTACTTTATCTATTCGAAAATATTACAAATTCTTACTAATTTATCTATTTAAAAATATTAAAAAACAAAAAAACTTGAAATAAATGAAAATATATTTATTTCAATTCAATTACAAAAGTTAAAAAATTTGAATTATTAAGTTCTGTGATAAAAAGCTAATCAAAGCATAATATTTTTAATAATTCAAATTTTTCAATTAAAAAATTATTTTAAATTGTTAGATTATTTACCTATTAGAAAAGCTTATAAACGCAAATTGATCAAAAGCTTCTATAATTCGAACTCATTGATCAAACTTGACCGGAACCAATTCCCATGGTACTTTCATTACTAGTAAGATAGAGTTTAAATTTCATCAAAATAGCGGCATCATTTTTTTAGTTATGCTGTTTTTAAGATATATGTTTGTTAGTCCTTGAACTTTTCAAAGGTTTCAGAAACCGAAACCATGGTACGATTTCGCCCATATGCTGTCCGCGCTGTAATTTAAATAACAGTTAACCCTTGTACACAATCGCAACGTTCTATCTTAATTTTATGTTACTATTGTTATTAATTTCCATTAGAAGCTTTTAAACCTTGGCAGGTCTAAGACGGGCACTGAACCACCACTCCGATTGATTCAAAATTAAGGGGACGCACAGGAAATAGTAAAAACCACCCAGGTGCCAAATTTGAAGCTTCTACATTTGTTTGAAGTTACTATCTTTATTAATTTCGAAAATATGCTTTAAGATCTTCGGAACTGTGTGGCTGATCCTCGACCCAGTAATCCAATTGATCTCAAATTTTAAGGACACCAAGTAAATAGAAAGAGACACCCTGATACCAAATTTGGAAGTTCTATCTATATTGGCTTCGGAATTATACTCGTTTGGCCTAAATTCGATCAAAAAGTTCTAAGTTCCGAACAAATTGTCCAATCCTCGCCGTATACAATTGCCGCCGTAGTCTCATTACCAATACCCTACAGAACAAATTTAATGAAGATAGCGTCATTATATATATTTATATTTTATATATTATTTTACATTTGTTTCAAGTTGCAATCTTTATAAATTTTAATTATATGCTTTAAGTTCTTCGGAAATGTGTGGCCTACATCAATGAGGCCCAAATTTCAAGGACACTAAGGAAATAGGAATGGACAGCTCGATACCAAATTTGGAGGTTCTATCTTTAACGGTTTCAGAATTATGCTCATTTGGCCTAAATTCGATCAAAAAGTTCTAGGTTCCGAATCCATGGTTCAATCTCGACCGTACGCAATCCCCGCTGTAGTTTCATTACTAGTAACCTACAGCACAAATTTGATGAAAATAGCGTCATTAGTTATCTAGTTATAGTTTTTTTTCTATATAAGTTCGTTACCCCTTGGACCGAGTAAAAGGTCCAGAAAATTTCGCCCATTTGAAATCCCCGCCGTACTTACAGTCCTAGTAACATACAGTTAAAATTTCATCAAAATAGCTCCATTATCTTTTGAGTTATCGTGCCTATGGACGAACGGACGGGCGGACGGACATGGCTATATCGACTCAGGAGGTTAGCTGATCATAAATATATGTACTTTTTTATATCTAGCTCGCTTTCTTAGGTGGTTACAAAAACCATACCAAAGTTAATATACCCTTTTGCTATTTCATAGGTGTGGGGTATAAAAAAGGTTTGTAGCTACCTAAGTAAAAAAATGGATTTATAGATACTATAAGAAATTTAATTTTTTATTTACCCACTCAATGGTAGGTAATTTTATTTTACTGATATTACATCTAGGTCATTTAAAAATGGATTATTATTTTAATTAACATCTGTGGGACTGAGCAAACATTCATAATTATACAATTTTAAAATTAGTTTTTTAATCTGTTCCGTAAACCAATTGTCTTTTATATCAATAATTATTTTTTTTTATTATTTATATTAACTAAATATTATATTTTATCAATTAAAATATATTAATATATTTAATGTAATACAAATATATTTGTTAATTTTTTTTTTTTAATATTTAGTTTGAAAGATAACAAATTACAAATAGAAATAAAACCTAATATGGTAATCTTAATTGATTTTTATCAATTTCCAATACCAAAAATATTTTATAATTTGTCCGGTCTCAAATTTTTTTATTTAAGGTGCGCGCACAGTTCAAAAATTTTTAAATAATGAAAAAAAAAACAAAAACATTTTTTTGTTTGTATTGGTGAGTGCATCGAGTATTACTAGTAATTTTGACTGCAACGAAACCGGGTTTTTGTGAATACAAAAAGTACGAAACCGGTTTTGGTGAATACAGAATTTTCACCGATTACTTCAAAATTACGTCAAAATTACCTCAATGCAACAGTTAATACAATCCATCTGGCTTGGCTGATTGCTCAATGCAACAGTTAATGTAATCCGTCTGGCTTGGCTGATTGCCATCATTATTTATTGTGTGAAGAATATTTATAGTAATTCTGTTGTGGAAAATTTTTTTACATGTTGGAAAGGTCGTGCCAACACTTGTGTATTATATATATGATAATTTTATAATTTAGTTATTTCATTGATTTAACAATTATGAATAAAAGTGAAATCAATACTTAGAATATAATCCTAATACAAGCAAGAAAACCTGTTAACAAGTGCGAAATATAATGCTGGAGCTTCATTGTTAACGATTAATTTTGGAAAAAATACACTAGTAAATAAGTTACGTATAAGAATAAGTTTTAATTTTTAAGTCCTCATAGCCCTTGAATGGTGAAGGTTGCTAAATTTTTGATAAGCAAACTTATAATGATTCTCGATGATCTGCCCACTCCCTCCTCACCTACTTTTCCATTTTTATAGGTTCTAGGAAATCAATTGTGAACTCCACCAAAATTTTGGAATTTTACCTAGAGTTTTTTTATCTAAGCAAAAATGTTTGAAACGGAGAAACAGTTTCTTCAATATAAAGAACCTCTTTTAAATTTAAAAAAAACCTTTAACACATGTTAAAATATAATATTACGGCTTTGAATTTTGTATATTACTAAAAATAAATTTGAATAGGTATTCAAGTTACAGGTGTTTAAAAAATTTTCGAGTCCTTATAGCTCCTTAACAGGGGACGTGACAAAAAAATGTTGTTAACCGACTCGTACTAATTTCTGAGGATCTAACTTCTCCCAATTTCTTTAATTTTAAGACCCTGAACCGTTTAGAAGATATGAAATAAAGTCGAACCGATGTCATTACCAAAAACAATAAAAATAAAGTAGAATGTGCAATTCTATATTTTTTGAAAAAAAAATTAACAATTCTATCTTATTTTCAAAAGGTCAAATTAATAATTCTATCTTATTGCCAAAAAAAATTTTCCAAATACATTAGCAATTCTATCTTATTTTTTTAAAACAATCGAATCTATTTAACTACAAAAACAATAGAAAATCATCCAATTAGTAATTCTATTTTATTTTCAAAAAAAATATTCAAAAAATTAAATCGAAAGAATTAAATAAAGTCGGTGAGGTTTTATTATCAATAATATGTCACCGTATTGCTTTTAATTTTAAATTGTATTGTTTTAATTTTTGATGGTATGTCAATTTTACTCATTTTTACTCTATTTTTTTTTCTTTTTTATTTTATCATAAAAGAAAGGGAAGTACTGAAATTTCAGTTCATTTCTTTTCAACTAACTTAAATTACTTAATTTAAATTTAATTATTTACATATACGTGAGTGTTTTTACTTGCACGTAGATTTTGCTGTGTGTGAGTTTTTGGTTGTAACTAAGTTCAATAAGGTCTAGTTAAAAACTGTTGAATGGTGTTATAAACCGATTGCTCACTCATAGCAGAATAAAATAGGGGTATTGTTGATGGTATTTTGTAAATATTGTTAGCAATACTTTTGTTTTTATAAACGGTGATAACTTGTTCGGGTTGTATGAATCGTACACATACAATATTTAACCTAAATTATAATATAATTAAATTTTAAATTTTATAAGTTTTATTATTATTTGTTTTTTTTTTTTTTTTTTTTGTTTTCAATTTACTAATTGTTATTAAAAATTGCCAATTTTCGAGTTAATTTTTGTAATATTCGGGGCCTACAAGCTAATTTTCATGCCGTAGAATGTCATCTTAACTCCACAAAACCAGCAATTTTAGCCCTTGGTGAAACACAAGTCAGTGGACAGAATGATAATTTTAATATTATTGGCTACTCACTTGTTTCACACTTCGTACCCAAAAGAGGAATCGCGATTTACATTAAAAATGACATTGCTTTCAAGACCCTAGATAAATATACACCTTCCAGCCCAACCTTCCATTATATTTGGGTTAAAATTATCGTTGAAAAGCATGTAATACATTTCTGTTTTTTATACAGATCACCCAACTCAAATGAACAAGAAACTGCTGTGGAAATTGACAATCTTTCAAACCAGATCAATGAAATTTTGGAATCATGTCCACAAACCGAAATTGTTCTGGCAGGGGATTTCAACGTACACAACAAAGACTGGCTTCATTTTTCAAGTAACTCTTCTTTGAGTCAAAACTCAATTGGGAAACAAGTTGAATTATTTTCCACACTGTTCCATCTTTCTCAACTTGTCCAAAATCCCACTAGGGTCCCCGACCGAGCTGATCAAGAGGGTCACCTCTTGGATCTGTTTTTAACCACTCACCCTGAAAAATATGTAGTTTCAGTTGGTTGTCCCCTGGGGGGCTCTGACCACTGCCTGATAACCACAAGCTTCCCGGTAAGCACATTAGCCAGCCGAAGGATTCCTCCCAAAAAATTAGTATGGCAATATAGTCGTGCTAACTGGGAGGGATTAAACAATTTTTTCAAAGCATTCGACTGGTCATTGTGCTTCCGCGGTAAAAATGTCAACTTCGCTGCAAATGCGATTAGTGAAACAATTTTACTTGGAATGAGGTTGTATATTCCTCACTCCATGAAAAGTATTAAACGAGAGCCCAAATCATGGTTTAATCGCATTTGCAAAGAAGCCATTCGTAAAAAAGTGGAGGCTTTTAAGCAATACCGGAACAGCGGGTTGGAGTCCGACAGGGCCAACTATATCGTGGTTCGAAACAGATGCAAGAGAGTTATCAATAAGCAAAAATTCTTATTCAACCGAGGGTTGAAACGAAAATTCCTACATATGCCTAAGAATAGCAAATCGTTTTGGACGTTTGCAAAAAATCTAAAGGAGGACACTAGTGGGTCCTCCTTCCCTCCGCTTATTGATAAAAACAACTCAATTGTGTCAGATTCAAAAGAAAAGGCAAACTTGTTTGGCAAACAATTTTCCTTTAACTCAACACTGCCACAGTCAACTCAAAGACCACCAAATATTCCAGAAGTTGGCTGCTCCTTTGGTAGAATTTACTTTAGGACGCGAGCAGTGATGAAAATCTTGAAGAATCTAGATACGAACAAATCAGCCGGTCCCGATGGAATCACAACGATGGTTCTTAAAAAAACCTACTCTACCATTTCAAAACCTCTACGCAACCTCTTCTATTTATCCTTTACTTCGGGTATTCATCCTGCCCAATGGAAGATTGCGCACGTTTTTCCAATTCCAAAAAAAGGTAACAAAAGCGATCCCTCTAACTACCGCCCTATAGCTATAACTTCGGTCCTTTCCAAAGTAATGGAAAAAATTATAAACCAAAAGCTTTTGAAATATCTGGATCATAAAGGTTTGCTTCATGATCGACAATACGGGTTCAGAGCCCGTCGTTCAACAGGTGATCTCATGACTTATCTTTGTGAAAAGCTCAATATCAGTCTTCACCACTCTGGTGAATCTGATGTGGTAGCGCTGGATATTTCTAAAGCTTTCGACCGTGTATGGCATGCTGCTTTGTTAGCAAAATGCAGAGCTATAGGGTTAGGTAGAGTCTTTCTCAAATGGATTGGAGATTTCCTTTCGAATCGTACGATTCGAGTTCTGGTCGATGGTTTATCATCTGACAAATTTGAACTGAACGCTGGTGTCCCTCAAGGTTCTGTTCTTTCTCCCACCCTCTTCTTAATATTCATTAATGATCTTCTATCTTTAACTTCCAATCCAATTCACAGTTTCGCAGATGACAGCACCCTTGTAGCTTCCTATGAATTCCATAGCCGCTGTAACATTAATCATCAGGTTAATACAACAGCAAAAAATTTCACTGTCAGTGAGCTAAATAACGATTTAGCAAAAATTCACAAATGGGGTGAAAATAATCGTGTTCAATTCAACACGAAGAAAACCCAATGCTGTCTCATCTCGCGAAAAATAGCAACTTCCATTCCCAACTTGATTTTTCAGGGAGAAGTTTTGCAGCACTCAACAGATTTAAATATTTTGGGCATCGAGTTAAACCAGAAATTGACTTGGTCGAATCACATTTTTGGTATAGCTAAAGATGCAGCTAAGTGTTTGGGTTTTTTGTATCGCTGTAAAACTTTCTTCTCTCCATTAGATCTCCTCAATATCTATAAAACATATATTAGACCAAAAATGGAGTATAATGCACATATCTGGGCTGGTGCACCCCAATCAGCGCTGGGATATCTTGATAAAGTGCAAAACAGAGCTATTCGTCTTATAAATGATCCCAGTGTTACCTCAACGCTCACTCCACTTAGCCATCGGCGCACAGTCTGGTCACTTACCCTGTTTTATAGATACCTAGTGGGGACGAACACCTGTTCTAAAGAAATAAAACAATTAATGCCTCCACTCAAAGTTTTCCAACGTGAAACAAGGAGTGCAACAGATGCTCATCCCTACTGCGTCGAATTGTTAAGATGGCGAAACACGGCTTATGGAAATTCGTTTGTTATGCGCATGTCGAGATTATGGAACCACATTCCGTCCAATGTGTTCCCTAAAGTTGGTAATTCGTATGTGTACGACTTAAATAAATTTAAGAAGAATATTAACATCTTTCTCCTAAATATCCCTCCAAATTTTCCCCATCCACCATAATCCAAAATTCCCAAATATCCTCCGACAATCCTAAAATCCTTTCATATCCCATCCCTGTAACCAAACTGTACATTTGTATCACAGGTTCCTTCCTAAAGTTTGGTTCAAAAAGGGTGTGGTTTTGGTGCGTTAAAATCGCACACTACCCAACGAAATACCGCAAAGTTTCAATGGGTGGCTTTCGAGCGTTCCATTCCCTCGTAAAAAAAAAAAAAAAAAAAAAAAACACAAGTGAAATCGAATCCAAACCAGTTTTTTAAAAGGCACATCTTCTTGGCACCTTTTCTTATATATTTGCTTAAAAAGCTATTAGGTTTATAAAATCAGCTGTCTTTTACTTGTCTAGGGGATGTATTCCCTTTTCCAGAAAGCTTAAGTGAAACAAAATGGTAAAAATATTTTCTCAAAATTTTAAAAATTTCATGTTAACACTTGTATTTATTTAGCTCTTCGTAATATGATTATTTTATTTTCATATTTGATCGCAGTTAATTTATATAACATACATACATCAAATATAAACATTCATTCAATATAATTATTAATTAAAGTAAAATTTAACATATAATATAAAATATATAAATAACAACACATATATAATAAAATGAATCATTTGACAAAACAATTTATAAATATATTATAATCGAGAAGATCAAAATATTACATAATATACAATATTTAGGTTGTCAAAAAATGAAAAATTTATAAGTATATTTATAAATTTATAAGAAATCGTCATTACTTATTAGATGAAACTTTTCGTACAGTTCCCAAATATGATATATACAATTGATGATAATTTATATTCCACTTGCAGAGCACGTAAGTAAAGTTAAATATTATTGAGAGCCAGGGACGAGCGCAAATGATTGTAGTTAGGCGAAAAAATCGCGTCGAACAGCACTTCGCGTCGCATTCGCCGTCTTAATCGCTACCTCAACCGACCTCGACCGACAATGCAGTGATTCATAAGTCCCATGAAACTTATGACCTACTTTGGTGGGTCATAAGCTCCAATGGGTATATACCTACCTATTTTCTTCTAAAATATATTTATTGCAATTTTTACTGTTGTTGAACAATAAATTTCATACATTTCTATTGTCAGCAATCAGATTTTTAGTTTTTAAATTTTAGAAATCAGATTGCCAAAAAAATTAATATTTTTATTTTCTAACAATATGTACTTATTCGATTTGATTTACAAATGTAAACATTTTGAATTTGTGGTGCATATATATTATGTAAATCAATTTTTTTTTTTTTTTACGAGGAAATGGAAAGCTCATTCTTTGACACTGTGCGATGTATCTTTAGGTAGTGTGCGATTTTAACATACCCAAACCACACTATTTTTGAGACAGGAGGGAATCTGTAATGCAAATGTACAGTTTTGCAAAATTTCTTTAGAACAGGTGTTAGTATAATAACAAGATATCTATAAAACATGGTTAGTGACCCAATAGTACGAAGGTGGCTTTGAGGTAACACTAAGATCATTTATAAGACGAATGGCCCTTTTTTGCACTTTATCAAGACATTCCAGTGACGTAATGGGAGCACTAGCCCAAAAGTGTGTGAAATTTTTGGTTTAGCTCAATCCCAAAAATGTTCTGCCGTATGATACAAAACTTCTCCTTGAAACGAAAAGTTTGAAATAGTTGTTATTATTTTTCGCGAGATTTGACAGCATTGAGTTTTAACTAAATCTTTGTTTGGTTCACTTATATTGAAGCGGCTATGGAATTCATAGGAAGCAACAAAGGTAGTGTCATCTGCGAAGCTATGGATTGGATTAGAGGTCATTGAAAATAGGTCATTTATAAATATTGAGAAAAGACTGTGAGATAAAACAGTTACATGAGGATTAGTATGAACACTAACATTTATTTTAAAATCTTTGGATGAACATCCATCGCCAAGGACACAAATCGTACGATTCCAAAGGAAAGAAATGGCAAACAAGGCAAACTGTTTTAAGTGCAAGAAAATTATAAATTTAAAAAAAGATAAAAAAATGCAGTGTTGTGATGAAGATTGTCTAAAAAAATCTTCCATAACATTTGTTCTAGTTTGGCTGTTGAACATCTGAAAATTCTTGAAGCGGATCCAGAACAATTGTGGTTTTGCACTATGTGTAAGCAAAAAAGAAATTAACGAAATTCTTTAAATCTAAGTTTGGAGCATAAACAGCACAACGCATTTAAGAGCATAAACAACGATCAGGCAACTCAAATCATTATGTCAAAGCTTGAAATGGAATTCTCGGAAAGCAAGAGGATCTCGAAAAGAATATATTTGAGATTAGGGCAGCCCTGGGTAGTCTAATAGAAAACAATATTAGGCTGAAAAATAATAACGATATTTTAAAAATGCAAGTAAAAAAAAAAAAAATTAGAAATTGAAATAATGAAATAATGGAAACTGCCTAAAGATCTTGAAGTTACAAAAGAATTAGATATTATTTCGGTGAGATATATATTCATCACGATATATATTCAGGGGAGAAAAAAGATTGGTAGTTAAATTTAAAAATACCAAAATAAGAATTGATATTCTGTATACTAAAATACCCACTTAATTATATTCTAATGAGAAATTAACACCATATTTTGTTCTGTTGTACAAAAAGACCAGAGATTTGAAAAGGCAAAACAAAAATTAAATTTAAAATGGATAAAAGATGGTAAAGTTCATAAAAGGGAAAGCGAAGGATCTAATATATTAAATATATATTAACATAACTAGAAAATTTTATAAATCAATTCAATAACATCTTAGATCTCTTAGCTTTACCATCAAATATTATCAATAATCATATCTGTAATATAAACAACATTAAAAATTATGTATCTTAATATTCGCAGCTAAATGTATAAAATCGATGAAATTAACTATTTGCTGTGCAACATTAACTATACGTAAACGCGTTCACTGAAACTTGGATAATGCCTGATGAAACTGATTTGGTTAATATAAAAAACTTCAACAAAGTGTTCACTTAAAGACGTAGTAGACGAGGAGTTGGAGTTGCTATGTTTATACATAACTCTATAGATTTCACAATATTTGGAAATATTTCAAACAATTACAATAGTTTATTGTCAAGTAAATTACTTAACATCAAACAACTACTAGTTATATCTTTAATTTACAGAGCACCACTAAATGATAGGAAATCAATTGACAATTTTTTTACACTTATTGATGAGCACTTAAAAAAATAAAAGCACACACAATGGTTCCCGATGATTTCAACTTTAATTTAAATAATTACGTTAACACACTATTACAAGAATATAAAACAATTGTAGCTTCTAATGGTTTCTACTTTTGCCATTCCAGCATTACTCGGACATCATCAGCGTTATGTCTTGATCATGCTCTAAAAAATAAAATTAGTAGATCATAAAATTAATTAATATATATGAATCTTGATTTTACAAAACAACTAAAATCATAAGCAAACATATGATCAGACAATAAACTTGTTAAATCAAAATAAATTTAAAAATTATATTAAAAAAATTACGTTTTCGATCAAATTAGTGATACCGATATGTTCTGTAAATGTGAAGTAAATACTATACAAAATGGAATTGAAAAATGTACTTCTATAAAAAATTAAAAAAAAAAACTGAATTTAGTAAGCCATGGTTAAATTCGGATTGCATAAAAATTATTAAAATAAAAAATTACTTGCATAAAAAGCATATACCGGATTATAACAATACTTTCATTAAAGATAAATATAAATATTGGCCGAAAAAGCTCACTAATGTAAAAAGAAAAAAGAAATTTGAGTATGATACAAAGAAGTTTGAGGTTAGTAAAAATAATGACAAAAAAATTTGGAATGTAAAAAATAATATTTTCACAGGTTGTACCTCATCTAATAAAAATAAAGACTTCTTTAAAATATCATTGCCAGAAAGTCACAAAATAGATGAAATCAATTAGTTTAATGAGTACTACTATAACATTAACAAGGAGATGGCTAAAAATTTTAATACTATATATATCGGCAAAAGTAGAACAGATAAATGCTTTCAATTTAAGACAATAACTGAATGCGTAACACATAAGCTCATAAATAGTTTGAAATCCACAAAAAGTTCTGGTGTAAAATTAATAATAATATAATAAAGTTGCTAAAGGATAGCAACTAGTCAATCCCATTTGATTAGAAAGGTATTGTGCCTGAATGCTTCAAAATTAACCAAGTAATACCAATATATAAAAATACAAGATCGAAAAAAGATCTATGCAACTTCAGACCTATATAAATATGGCCGGTATTAAATAAACTAATAGAAACTTGTGTTCACAGTCAGTTTTCGGATTTCTTACAAAAGAATAAATTACTTAATCTCATGCAGTATGGGTTTACGAAGAAAAAAAAAACAAAAAACAATCAGCGATGGAAAAAGGTCTGTGTTTTTTTCTTTGATCTTAAAAAAGCTGTTGATTCTATAGACAGGAAGATATTACTTAGAAAATTATTTGAATTTGGAGTAAAAGCAAAGGATTATATGTGGTAAATTTAATTAATTCAAAAATTATTTCACTTATCAAAAACAATATACTGAATGTGATGGTTTCACTAGCAACACAATCAACACAGAACATGGAGTGATACAAGGAAGCTCTTTGGTACGCTACATAGCAGAGCATATGAGAATTGTTTATGAATGCATGTGTCAACATAAGCTGAAAGTTAATGTTGAAAATACAAAGTATATATTACTGAAGGCAAAGGATCACAAAATCAGTATAAAATACAATAACAATGAGGTCAAAGGAGATAGAAGCTATAAATATTTAGGTATTACAATTGCTGATGATTTAAATTGGAATCTACATGTAAATAATATTTTAAAACAACAAGTAAAACGGCAGGTGTTTTCAAAAAAATTTCCTAAAGAATACCAGGAAGTCTTAAGCGCTCCATTTATTACAGTTTACTACACAGTAGAATTATTTATGTTATAAGGATCCGGGCAATATATATAGTAAAAATCTAAATAACCTTTAAAAAATCAAAAACAAATCTGTCAAAAATTTATAAATAATGAACCATAGAACATTAACCTACCAATTACACAAAAAATTTCAAATTTTAAAAATATCAAACTACAAAACACTAGTTCAAATTATGCATGTTCATAATATCTTCGCGGTGTATACAAATCCTGGCTAAACAAATACACATCAATAAAACGCAAAAAACTAAAAATTTATGACAAAAATAATTTCAAGAAAGTTGAAGGCAATCCAAAACAGACTTGGAAATATATTAAAAATATTATAAGTAATAATACAAAACATCGTAACGAGTTTTTTGAAGAACAAATAATTAGTTCAGAAGAACGAATTAAAAAGCTAAATGAGTTCAATGAATATTATACCAATATGGTAAAAAACTGTCCCAGAACAACGACAATGTATACAATCCTAATATAAGAACAAAAGTAAGATTAAAATATAAACCAATATCACTATATGAAACATAAAAAACTGATAGATAAATTATATAAAACAACTTCTTCTGGATATGAAAATATACAAACTAAAATTATCAAGCAGTGTAAAGATGAGCTAGTAGATTGTATCCGCAATTTAATTAATGCATCAATTAATGAAGGCGAAATTCCAAAATTATTAAAAACTAGTAAAGTGATACCAATTTACAAAAAAAGAAACAGAAGCAAATTATATAATTATAGACCTATATCGATATCATCTGCATTTAGTAAGATAGTAGAAACATATATCAATAATCAATTAACCGAATACATTACCGCAAACAAACTGGATCACCAATATGGATTTAGAAAACGATTGAATGCTAATGCAGCGTTATTTGACCTAATTGTTTACATCCAAGAATAACTTTGCAAACCAAAAAGGGTATCAATAGGTGTTTTTGATCTAACAAAAGCCTTCGACACCATTGACAGAAAATTTCTACTATGTTTCCTTTCAGAATTTGGAATAATAGGAAAAGAATTCAAATGGTCCCAGAGTTACTTAAGTGAGAGAAAACAATTCTCTGAGTAAAAAATATTATAAATAGGAAAAGAATTCAAATGGTCCCAGAGTTACTTAAGTGAGAGAAAACAATACTCTGAGTGCGAAGGATATAAAAGCAGTATAACACATGTTGAATTTAGAGTAATACAAGGTAGTTCGTTGGGTCAGCATTATTTTCCTGCTTTATAAGTTGTTTCACAAATCTTATCCTACATGGTAAAGCGTTTCTATATGCAGATGAAATAGCTATTGTCTTCGCAGAAAATAGTTATTATGATTTACAAAAGAAAGCGGGATTCATCCGATGATGAACTGTTATCAACTTAAAAAGAAAAAAAGAAAAATAATAAACAAACAAAAAAAAAAAAAAAACAGAATAAAAATAATTTCTTATAGTAATACAAACAATACAAATAAGAATATAATAATCTTTTCTACAAAATTTAATTTAGCACATTTTGATATTAATCAATAATAAAATTTGTGTTAAAAAAAAAACCGGTTTTAATTTTATGTTATTTTTTTTCTTTCTCTCTTTTATATTATAACTTTGTAATTACTAAGCCTATGGATTTAAATATTCTACAATGGAATATGAAAGGGTACATAAATAATTATGAAGAAATAGAATTATTAATAAAATTACATAACCCTCACATTTTATGTTTACAAGAAACACATATTGCAAATAACACAGGGAAACCCCATTTTCCAAAACAATATCTCGGATTCTTCCACAATTTTGATTATAACACCAGAGCTAAAAAAGGAACTGGTATGCTTATTCATAAATCTATCCCATAAACCTATTGAAATTAATCCTAAATTTCCAATTACCATAATTTCGATTTATATACCTCTTTATCAAACAATATTTAACGCTGATTTTTATAATCTTTTATCAAATATCAAAACTCCAATAATCCTAGCTGGCGGCTTCAACGCTTGGAGTCCCTTATGGGCCTCATCTACTTACAATTCTAAAGGTAAAATTATTGAAAACTTTGTCACAAATATCAACTTAACACTTCTGAACAATGATGGTCCAACACATTTCTCTACACATAATACATTCTCTAACATAGGCCTTACAATTTGTTCTCCTAGACTATTACCACTCTTAAGTTGGAAAATAATTAAAGACCTTCACAATATCGACCATTATCCAATTTTAACAAATCTAGCTTTTCCTAGCTCTAAAACATATTTATACTCCAAACCGGTACGTTTTAATTGCAATCGAGCAAACTGGTCTAAATATCAAGACTCTCAATTTGAACAACAGTTTACCTCAATGTGGAAATATTAATAAAGAAACAGCCCTGTTTCAAAAAATTATTCGCACAGCGGCAAATGACAGTATCCCACAAAATTGTAATAAAAAATTAGGTCGTAATGTACCGTGGTGATTTGTAGAATTGAAAAATCTTCGAGAACAAAAACAAAATGCATGGGAAAAATACGGTAAAACACAAACTTCAACAAACCTAATTGAATACAAAAGAAAAAAACTCCTTATTCAATACTCAAAAACAAATAGCAAAAAAAACTTCCTTCAATAAAATCACGGAAACTATTAACTCCAATACCCACATAACAAAAATTTGGAACAATATTAAAGTATTAACCTCAAGCTACACTCCATTTATAGTTAAAACAATTAAAGTAAATAATTCTATCATCAATCATCCTCAAACAATAACGACAGGTTTTGCACAACATTTCTCAAATACATCTAAAACAGACAATTTCCTAAAACTTTTCAGAGCTCACAAACAAAAAGCTTCTTCTCTTCAAACTCAATACCCTCCTAACATAAAAGCTAAACCATTAGAATTTCAATTTAATGAATATGAACTCGAATCGAATCAGCCACCATCCCAATTAGGAAGCCAAACAAACAAATAGACGAATTCTCAAGCTACAGATCAATTTCATTACTACCATTTTTGGGGAAAACTCTTGAAAAAATGGTCGTCAAAAGACTAATGTGGTTCGTAGCATCAAACAACTCAATAAGTCCGAATCAAGTTGGCTTTAAAGCAGAATTTTCGACAATTGACGCCCTTCTTTTTATAGATTACTTAGCTTGCAAAAATATCTCAAAAAGCAAATTATCAATTGTCTTTGAAAAAGCTTTTGACAAAGTAGTATTGGAAAAATTACAAGATTTAAGAATAAGTTCCAAAATATTTGGCTATATAAAAGCCTTTCTAACAAGCAGACAATTTCGTTGTAGAGTAAACAACACTGTTTCTCCCACTTATCCGCTCATTAACGGAATCAAGGCTCCCCCCTTTCGGTTACATTATTTCTAATAGCTTTTGAAGACATCCACAAAATCATCCAGAATGAAAAGAACCTCAACCACTGTATTTATGCAGATGAAGTCTACATTATTAGCAAAAAACAGAACAGCACTGAAATAACAGAACAATTTACCAAGATTTCTGAATTTACCAAGCGATGGTCAGAACAAATGGTCACAATTCTCAGGAGCAAAAATATCAGTAGAAAATAGTAAACATTTACATATCTGCAAAAAAATAAATTGTAATAACATAATAATTAATTTTAAAAAACAAAATATTAATAATGAAAAAGAATAAAAATTTTAGGATTAATTTTTGATTGTAAACTTAGTTTCAATTATCATTGTAATTACTTAAAACAAAGTCTAACTGCCAGGCTAAACATTATTAAATACCTCGCATCCTCTAACAGTCACATTCATACTAATTCCCTCCTATATATGACAAAATCAACATGCCTTTCAAAAATTGACTATGGTTTGCAAGTTTACGGTAAATGCGCAAAAACACATCTCAATAAACTAAAAACGTATTTAGATAGCATTTAGAATTTAGAAAAAGAAAAATTAGCATTTAGAAACACTCCAACTAGAAACCTCTTAGCCGAAGGAGGTTTCCTTTCAATTGGATATCGAAAGGAATACCTTACTAGCCGTCTTATTAGTAAACTATACTGCAACTCAAAACACATTCTACATAAAGAGGTTAACGCAATAAGATCCAGGAAGAAAAGAATATCAAAAGAATCAAGTTTGATTTCAATACTCAACATACAGGCAAAACTACAGATCAACATCAAACTAATATGTTTCAAACAGTCGAACTTCCCTACATGGAGTTTACCAAGGATCGTATTCTCATTGATGAGCTCTCGGCCCACAATAAGCAATGTTCTCCAAACAATGTTTTCCACCAGTTATTTAAAGAATACTCCATTAGTCTGAAACAAGGAAACTGGAAAATAATTTTCTCCGACGAGTCTAAAACGGAACATAATGCATATTTCGCAGTGGTGAAAGAAAACGGCGTCACTTTAGTACAAGGTCTTCTTCCACAGTGTGGAAACATTTTTGAAGCGGAACTACAAGGCATATTATCTGCATTATAGTTTGCAAAAAATAAAAAAGAGAAGTATCTTATATGCACCGACAGCCTATCCGTCTTCCAAGCTAGAAGAAAATCAGGTAGCGAAAGCGGTCCAATAAATTTAGCAAAGCAACTTCTTCACTTACTCAAAAATAAAGTTAAAATAATGTGGATTCCCAGTCACATAGGAATTCTTGGAAACAAGTTTGCCGACTTAGCAGTAAAAGCAGCAATCAATATGCCACTTCACACATTCATGCCTTTCTCGAATAAATCAATAAATACTAAGGTCTCAAAAATGATTCTTAATAATATAAAAAATTAATGGGCTAATTATTCACACTTTCATACAAAGCAATTAACAAAACACAGACTCCTAGCAAGTTAACAACTATAACAACAACCAAAATGAACAAATGCTTCGCCAGTTTGCGTCTAGGACATACCAGCCTCACCCACTAATATCTCTTCAAGAATGAACCTCAGCCCATATGTCAATTTTGCAACCAATTTCCATTAACGATCCAGCACATCCTTTTAGACTGCATGGGACTTCTCCAAACCCGTCGCAGCAACTTTAATAACAAAAATCCTATAGAAATCCTAACTAATCCAACAGATCATAATATTAGAACCATTTATGACTTCCTCAATAATCTCAATTTAATTAATTTAATATAATATAAAAAAAAGAGTAAATAGGAAATAAATAAATAATAATATGTAATTACAAAAAAGCCGATAGCCCTTGCAGCTAGAGCTTGAAAAAAATAAGTTAATTGTAATTTTAATAACGTTTAATAATATAATAAAAATAATAAAATTTTCAGCGAATTCGGTAAGTAGTTCAAATTGAAACTATGTTTCAATATAAATAAATTTAATAAATAATTATGAAATCTATATATAAACTAGCTAATACCTGATGCGTGTTGCTGCGCCTCTCAAAGGAGGATTAATTTAAGTTGATGTTACTACAAATTAACACAAAAACTGCACATGGTATAAATGTTAAATTAAAGATGTATTAAAGCAATTTTTTTAAAACGATTTTTCTAGGATTATTGTAGTAATTTTCACACATTCTGTAATTCAAAGAAGTACTAACTACTTTCCAAAATTGGACGTAATTCACTTATAGACTCAAGTGTATGGATCGGATCAGAAACGAAAAATAAATCGATTTAGCTATGCATGTCCGCCCGTCCGTACGATAACTCAAATACTAAAGGAGCTAAGATCTTGAAATTTTCGAAAATTAATTTTTTTGCAATATCCGTCATCGCTATTTAAATCCAGCCAATTTGGTCCATGGGTTCGGGTAGCTGCCATACAACTTCTTTTTTTATATGAGTATTACTTTATTCCTATTACAGCTGCGTGTCTGAAATTTTGGCAAAACTAGTTTAGTTTTATGGCAAAAATTTCTGCACAATATGGTTGGTCTGTTGCAGTGAGTTCGAGTAGCTGTCATACAACTTCTTATTTTATATGAGCATTGCTCTATACCTATTAAAGCTGGGGGTCTGAAATTTTGCCAAAAATAGTTTAGTGTAATGGCCAAAGTTACTGCAAAATTTGGTTGGTCTACCGCAGTGGGTTCAAGCAGCTGCCATACAACTTCTTATTTTTTATGAGAATTACTCTATGGCTATTGAAGTTGGGTGTCTGAAATTTTGCTAAAAATAGTTTGGTGTAAATGCCAAATTTTCTGCAAAATTTGTTTGGTCTACTGTAGAGGATTCAAGTAGCTGCCATACAACTCCTTCTTTTATATGAGCATTACTCTACACCTAATGAAGCAGGGTGTCTGAAATTTTGCCAAAAATAGTTTAGTGTAATGGCCAAAGTTACAGCAAAATATGGTTGGTCTACTGCAGAGGGTTCGAGTAGCTGCCATACAACTCCTTCTCTTATATGAGCATTATACTACACCTAATAAAGCTGTGTGTTTGAAATATAAGCGAACGTTTGTTTGTTTTTTTGGGTGTGGGGAGCAGTTGGGGTTGGAAGATGTTTTCAAACTTCGTTGTTGTAAAATAAAAGTGTGACCGTTTGCCTTCAAATTTTTTATACTTGTTGTTGTTAGACAATGCAGTTCAATCTTTTAATAGACTTAAAATTTGTTAGTCCATATTGAAAAAAAAAATTTAACTTTGCGAAGTACTTGACCCAGAAGAACATCTTAAAAATCTCTGAGAGGCGTGAAAGTTCGCAACCGCGTAATATTTAGTTTACATATAAATATTATTTTTTAATAAATGAGGTTGTACAAGAAATTTATGCTATTTTTTTTTTTGAAAAAATGTTTTAAAATACTATGTATTTAAGCATTATTCGCAATAATATTGTTAAAATACACCAGTCTGTCTCTGACACTGAGATTGATTAGTACTCTCCACTTAAAACACATTTTCACATAAAATCCATATTTCATTTATATATATATAAAGGAAAATAACAGCTAACAATTGCAAATAAATGTGGCATCAATAGTCTGTCGATTAATGACGATGTCCAACAAATTAAAAAAGCCCATATTATGGAGGAAAATAATTATGTAAATAGGTTTGGACCGCTGAGCCAATTAATTAATAATGATGTTACTGCGGAAACGTCTGAATTACACACTATTAAAAAGGAAACAAAACCGCCACCAATCAACATAATCGGGAAAACTAATAATGAAATTCGTAAGCACATGCAAACTCTTGGCATTGAGAACTACACAATAAAAAATTGCAGCATAAGCACTAAGATTTTCTCTAATTCAAATGATGAATTTAATAAATTGTACACAGCTCTGAAAGAATATAATTCCAAAGAAATTGATTCCAACAAAATATGGAAATTTTTTACACACTCTAAACGTGATGATAAACCAACAAAATTTGTATTATACGGGCTTGACAACTCCATAGATAAAAATGAGCTTCTCACAGAACTTAAAAACTTTAATATTGACTGCCTAGATATCAAACCAATGATAATTAAAAATGCACGCTATTTACAACAACAAAACTTCTTAATCTATGTTAAAAAAAAACACAATCAAATTGAATGAGATTAAAATAAAGGCAATATTCCACAGAATTGTCAAATGGGAATATTACAACTCAAGCAATAGAGGGCATATCATGTGCTTCAATTGCCAAACTTTGGGCCACGGTGCATCTCATTGTCATCTAACCACGATTTGCAGCATGTGTTCGAATAACCACAAAACATCAGACTGTACCGAATTTTCAAAACCGTCAGAGCAACAAAAGCCGAGATGTGCAAACTGCAGAGGTCCACATAGAACTAATTTCTACAACTGTCCAGAACGTGTAAAATACAATGAATTAATGCAATCATTCAGAGAAAGAAACAACAACAAAAGAGCAGAGCATAAAAGCAAATCATTACAACACAATCAATATCAAATCAATGTAAATGACAAAACACAATTTCCTAATCTCCATTCTGAACCATCACATACAACGAAAAACACCAGCCAAAAATACACCATCGCAAACAGTAGTAATTTTAATAAAAAAAACTCTTACGCAGGTATAACTAAATTTACTCAACCTAATCTAACACATACTAACAATAATTATAACAATAATATCATAATATTTAATCGGCTTATTTTTTCCCATACAAATATAAACATCCTTTTTTAGAGCAAACTATTTGACCAATTTTAATGAAACAAAAACCAAAATAAAGGTTTTTTTTGTTTTCATAGGACAATGATATTTTTTTTTAGAATATTGCGTTTTTTCAGGTGAAAATCCGTCTTTAATTTAACGTAAATTTGAATTTAATGGTCACGCTTTTAAAAGTTGAGGCTTATGACTCTAATATTATGCGCCGACTTTCTGGGTAAAAGTAATTCATTTTCGGTTGTAACTCGCAACTCAATCAAATTATTATATGCGCCGACTTATGTCTTTCTTTTTTTTGTTTAGTTCAAATTCAAATGTTCAATGAACAAGGAGATTTAAATTTTTTTAAAATTTTTTTTTTGTTTTTGTTTTTTCTTTATCTTAAAAAGTGAACGAAAAAAATGAGTTCGAAATGAAAGCAATACATATTACATTTGGTTTATACAGTAGTTTTCATTTATAACGAACTCGGTTCAATTTTAATTATAATAAACGTAACACTTTTTGCCAATCATTAAATTTTACCTAAAAATTTAAGTTGTTTATTACATTTATATTTCTTTTATTTAAACTTATTATATCTAATAATGTTGCTTGGTGATTATTTTAGTATTTTTATATGTATTTTTGAATATAATAAAAAATCATAACGCATCAAAAATACAAAAAAAATTTCATTACAAGAAAAAGCATATATACATCTATAAACATAGAGGTGAGGCTGACACATCAAATAAAAATCTAGCAAATGAGTTCAAAGTGCCCATTCTAGAATTAGCACAATCTACAATGTTCAATTCTTATACTAATTTTTCAAAATTCACAGCATTCTTTTAAAACGACATTTTTTTATTACGACGAATATTTTCTGTCTCTTCATGGTCGTTATAAGCGAGCTTTACTGTATTTTTTTTTTTGCTATATGTTTGCAGAAACAAAAAAATTACATTTCTTAGGAAAAATTATGTGTTCTTTAGGAATCAACCAGAATAAATGCATACGGCGTGCAGTTTCTGTCAAAAAATTTTGAAATAAGTAGGTATGTTATGTACTGTACTTCGGAATTTAAAATTTTAAAATTTGACAAAGCGTATAAAAATATTGTAATTGTTTTTTCTGATGTTGCTACGATTAAGTTTTCAAAATAAAATATTTTAAAATAATATTTTTTTTTAAAAAAACATACATTCCAAATAATTGAAAATACCTATAATATGTTCGCAAAAAAAAACTAAAAAATAATCTTCAACTGAAATAAAAGTTGACGTATAATTTCTGTCAAAAAATTTACAAATAAATAGGTACATGAATTTACATGAGAGCTGTTCGAAATGAAAGCAATACATTTGGTTTATACAGTAGTTTTCATTTATAACGAACTCGGTTCAATTTTAATTATAATAAACTTTACACTTTTTGATAAAGAATTAAATTACCTAAAAATGTAAGTTTTTTATTACATTGACATTTCTTTTATTTAAAATTATTATATCTAATTATGTTGCTTGGTGATTAATTTAGTATTTTTTTATTTATTTTTGAATATAAAAAAAAATCATAACGCTTCTAATTTCAATCTTCTAATTTCATTAGAAGAAAAAGCACTATACCTAGGCTTGAGGCTGACACATCAAATAAAATTCTAGCAAATAAGTTCGAAGTGTCCATTCTAGAATCAGCATATTCTACAATGTTCAAGTCTTATACTAATTTTCCAAAATTCACAGCATTCTTTTAAAACAACATTCATTTATTACGACGAATATTTTCCGTTCCATCATGGTCGTGATAACCGAAAAGTACTGTATTTAGTTTTTGTTTGTAATTTATTATAATATAGTTATAAAAAAAAAAATTTTTTTAAGAAAGATTATTTGTTATTTTTTTTTAAATTTTTTTGCAAATACATATATTTTTTATACCCTACACCTATAGAATAGGTAAAAGGGTATATTAACTTTGGTATGGTGTTTGTAACCACCTAAAGGAAGCGAGCTAGATATGGAAAAGTATATATATTTGTGATCAGCGTGACCGCCTTAGTCGATATAGCCATGTCCGTCCGTCCGTCCGTCCGTCCGTAGGCACGATAACTCAAAAAATAATGGAGCTATCTTGATGAAATTTTAACTGTAGGTTATTAGGACTTAAAGTACGGCGGGGATTGCATATGGGCGAAATCGGCCCATGGGTTCGGATTCTGGACCTTTTAATCGATCGAAGGGCTAACGAACAAATATAAAAAATCACGATAACTCAACAACTAATGACGCTATCTTCATCAAATTTGAGCTGTAGGTTACTAGTAATGAAACTACTTCGGGAATTGCGTAAGGTCGGGATTGGACCATGGGTTCGGAACCTAGAACTTTTTGATCGAATTTAGGCCAAACGAGCATAATTCCGAAACCAATGAAGATAGAACCTCCAAATTTAGTATCAGGGTGTCCCTTCCTATTTCCTAAGTGTCTTGTGAATTTGGGTCCCATTGGAGTAGTGGGTCGGGGACCAGCCACACATTTCCGAAGACCTTAAAGCATATCTTTAAAATTAATAAAGATAACAACTTGAAAAATTGTAGAAGCTTCCAATTTGCCACAAGGGTGTTCTTTACTATCTCTTGCGTGTTCCCCTAATTTGAGATCAATTGGAGTGGTGGTTCTGTACCCCTCTCAGACCTTCCAAGTTTTAAAGGCTTATAATCGAAATTACTAAAAATAGTTACTTAAAATTAGGATAGACCGTTCAAATTGTGTACAAGGGTTAACTAGTACTATAAGTACAGCGCGGACTATATAAGGGCGAAATCAGCCCAACGGTTCGGATTCCGGACCTTTTAATCGATGTCAGGGCTAAGGAACATATATAAAAAATCACGATAACTCAACAACTAATGAGGCTTTCTTCATGAAATTTGTGCTGTAGGTTATTGGCAGTGAAACTACGTTGGTGATTACGTACGGTGAGGATTGGACAATGGGTTCGGAACTTAGAACTTTTTGATCGAATTTAGGCCAAACGAGCATAATTCCGAAACCAATGAAGATAGAACCTCCAAATTTGGTATCAGGGTGTCCCTTCCTATTTCGTAAGTGTCTTTGAAATTTGGGCCCCATTGGAGTAGTGGATCGGGGACCAGCCACTCAGTTCTTAGGCCCTTAAAGCATATTTTCGAAATTAATAAAGATAATAACTTGAAACAAATGTAGAAGCTTCCAATTTGCCACAAGGGTGTTCTTTACTATTTCTTGCGTGCCCCCCTAATTTGGGATCAATTGGAGTGGTGGTTCAGAACCTCTCTTAGACCCCCCAATGTGTAAAAGCTTATCATCGAAATTAATAAAACTAGTAACTTAAAATTAAGATAGAGCGTTCCAATTGTGTACAAGGGTTAAGTAGTATTGAAAGTATGACGGGACAGCATATGGGCGAAATCGTACCATAATTTCCGTTCCTGGAACCCTTGAAAAGTTCAAGGACTAACAAACATATATCTTACAAACACCATAACTCAAAAAATAATGCCGGTATTTTGATGAAATTTAACAGTAGGTTACTAGTAATGAAAGTACCATGGGAATTGGTTGTGGTCGAGTTTAATTTCGAAGCCAAATAATATATTTCCTATGTCCTATGTGTCTCCGAAATCTAGACTTAATTGTAGTGGTTCAGCTATGTTCAAAGGTACTTGCTGCATTTATGTAAAATTTATTTTTATATTTAAATGAATTATATGAAAAGGTGTAAATTTTTAATTGTATTTTAGAAATACATTTATTGCATATTTTGCGTTTATAAGCTTTTCTATTAGGTATATAAACTAACCATTTAAAATAATTGCAATTTTTAAAAATTTGGATTATTAAATATATTATGCTTTGATTATCTTTTTATCACAAAATTTAATAATTAGAATTTTTTCATTTTGTAATTGAATTGGAATAAATATATTTTTATTTATTTCAAGTTTGTTTGTTTTTTAATATTTTTAAATAGATAAATTAGTAAGAATTTGTAGTATTTTTTAATAGATAGGGTAATTAGAAAATGTTTTTAGTATTATACAGTTAATTTGGTTAGCTATGTCTTACGATCAAATTAATAACAGCTTCTATGGTGTTAAAATGACTTATGGATATGTCATTAAATTTGAACCAAATAGGTGTAGGGTATTTCTAAGTCGGTTGCACCGACTGACTGTTTCTTTACTTGTTAAATATCATTACTCTCAAACGTAATGGCAACTATATTTCAGAAGTCGGTTTTTTGTTAAATAAAGAACCGACTTCTGAGTTGCCATTACGTTTGTAAGTAGTGATACAAGTAATGATATTTAAAAAATATATGTATTTGCAAAAAAATTTAAAAAAAAATAACAAATAATCTTTCTTAAAAAAATAATTTGTAATTTAAATGATTTGTTAATTAGGACCTAACTAAAACCAACGCGTATGGTGCATAATTTCTGGAAATTTATAGAAAATTTTTAAATACATAGTTAGGTACGTGAATTTACATGTGAGCAACCGAAATACGCGACGTTCTGGTACCTCAGATTTAAAAATTGACAAAGCGAAAAATAGAAATAGAAAATTTAAAATAATAGGTACTTTTGTAAAAAATTTGTTTATTAAAAAATACCTATAATATATTTGCAGAAACATAAAAAAGAAATAATATTTTGTAAGAAAAATGATTTGTTACTTATGGATCAACCAAATTCAGCATGTTCGGCGTTCAGCTTCTGTCAAAAAAATTTGAAATAAGTTGTTATTGTAAATAAATTTATATGAAAGCATACGCGACGTACTGTACCTCGAAGTTTTAAAATTTTAAAATTGACAAAGCGTATAAAAATATTGTAATTGTATTTTCTTATGTTGCTACGATTAAATTTTAAAAATAAAATATTTTAAAATAATATTTACAACGCGTACGGCGAAAAATTTCTGTCAAAAAATTTTGAAATAAGTAATTATGTAAATAAATTTACATGGAAGCAACCCAAATACGCGTAACGCGATATACTGTACCTCGGATTTTTAAATTTTAAAAATTGATAAATTAAAACATTTTGATTTTTATTTTACAAGTAAAATCTTAAACAAACGTCAAAATGTCTTTAAGAAAAAAAATGAATCACACGCTCTGAGCGCTCAGAGCTAAAAAAAAAACGATTTTTTTTTTTGACAGTTCAGATTTAAAAAATGCCTTTAAAGGAACTGAAGCATGTATTCATCAATTTTTAATTAGGAAACAGAATACATACGGAACGGATACAAAAAAATTCAAATCGTACTAAAATGTTTAGTTTTCTATATGACGGACACCATTAACTCGAATTTTGGCTACTTGACTTCAGTAAATATATGTATATGTTTAGAAATTAAATCAAATTCTCAGAACATTGTATATTAGAACAATATTTATATTAAGAATTTAAATCGCTTTATTTTGTGTAATAACTGTACCACATTATACTTTCTTTAAAGCGACTTTAGCTATAGGAATAAAATTCAAAAATACAACAACGTTTTTATAACTGAAAAAATTATAAATTTTTTATTAGCAAATTTCAAGCGCAAAAATTGTTGACGACATTGTTGCAATATATTTTATTACGTAGGTATAGGAAAAAAAATATAATTTTTCGTGTTAAATTAGTCTATTATAAATTTCAAAAAACTAATTTTGTATGTAAATTTAAAAGCAAAAATAGCTCGAATCTCGAGCACAGGGCGATACTAGTTAATCTTAATAACACTAACAACAATAATACTAATGAATGATAATAAATAATGACACTTTATTTACATATGCTGAATTGCTCTCAATCTCACAGGATTTGATAACGGGATTACAAAATTGCCATACGAAATTAGAGCAATTCAATAAATTAACTGAACTAACACTTAAATATTTATTCAATAACGTCAGCACATAAAAATAATATAAAAGTATAATACTGGAATGCAAGAAGCATTACAAACAAAAAAATAGAATTCTTGAATATGTTAAGATCACATGATATTGATATCTGTATTGTTACAGAAACGTGGCTTAAAGATAAAACTATTTATGATACAGTGTATAATGTTTATATATGTAATAGAATTTCCAAAAGAGCAGGGGGTGTTGCCATATTCATTAAAAAAAATATTGAAAATGAACTACTACCTAATCTAAAAACCAAAATTTTTGAAACAATTTCAATCAAAATAAAACTTAATTCAAATGAAATAACTATAATAGGCGCGTACTTCGCAGGTGGTAATAGTACTAAAGAAAAATATAGAAGTTTTAAGTCTGATTTAAATTTATTTAATAAACTCACTCAAAATTTTATTATAGCTGGTGACCTTAACTGCAGGCACACTTCATGGAATTGTTTGAGTAACAATATTTGGGGGAAATTTTAAATGAAAAACTGTGCCATAGTAATTATAACATGCTTTTTCCAGCATCGCCTACTTATATTCCCTATATAAGTAGCATCTACGAGACAAAAACCTTCAATACTAGACTTAGTATTAACAAATATTCCATTATATTTAAGTGATCCTCTTACAATAAATGAATTAAACTCGGATCATCTTCCTGTAATGTTTCATATAAATCAGTCTATGACTCCCATTAATGCTAGGGAAACCCTATGTTTTAAAAAGACCAACTGGAAAAAATTTGGTAGGATTCTAAATAATCTGACATCTGAATATAATTTTACTATTTCCACTTCTCCTGATGATATTGAAAACTCTATCTATTTTCACAAGTGCCTACAGGAAACGATAACCAAAGTTGTCCCAAAAAAGATTTTACATAAGCCTGACACTTTACCAAAACTACCAGAACATATTCAACACTTAATTGGACTAAGAAATGCAACACGAAGCAGGTGGCAACGATCAAGATGTTTGGTTCACAAAGTAATTTACAACCACTATAATTACATAATAAAAAATGAAATCTGTGAATTAAGAAATTCGAGCTGGAATGCTTATTTGTCTTCTTCATTAGAAAACCATTCTGGAATCTAAACAAAATTCTTAAAAAAAAAAAAGACCAAAATGCCAGCACTGAGCCATAACGACCAATTATTGACTACTGACACAGAAAAGGCTAATGTATTAGCAGATCTTTTTCTCATCAAAACAGTGCCGATAATTGTAATTTGAGCAATTTAACTACATTAAACGCTGTTCAAGAATCTATTAACGAATTAAATTCTCAATTTACAGAACAATTTGACGTAATTTCACAGAAAGAAATTATATCAATTGTAAAAGAATTAAAAGTCAAAAAGGCTCCAGGTCAAGACAGGACTCCCAATATTGTACTTAAAAACTTACCTAGAGTAAGTTACAAAATTCTAAGTGACATTTTTAATCAATGCATTAAACTGGGCTACTTTCCAACTAAAATTATATAGCTACTGGCTACTAAAATTTGGAAAATAGCTTTATTTACATGCATTCTAAAACCAGGAAAGGATCCAGTAAAAATTGATAGTTGTCGCCCAATTAGTTTATTGAATACTATTGGAAAAATTTTTGAAAAAACCATCAGACTTAGAGTCGAAAAGTTCTTAGAAATTAAAAACATTCTACCTAATGAACAACTCGGCTTCAGGAGTAAACATTCTACATCCCACCAGGTTTGTAGAATAAGTAACTTCATCAAAGGGAACCTTAAACTTAAAAATTCTATAGGCATGATTACGCTAAAAAGCCTTTGACTCAGTGTGGCATGATGGTTTAACTCATAAATTGGTAAAATTTGGGTTTCCTACGTATATCAATAAAATTATACAAAGTTTCCTTAAAGACAGATTTTTTCATGTTAGAATAGGATCAGCAGTGTCAAGTGCTATGAACATTACACGTGGCGTCCCACAAGGTTCTTCACTGTCTCCTATTCTATACAATATTTTCATAGCAGACTTACCAAAGCCTACTCACTGCGAACTTGGACTATATGACGATGATACTGCTCTGCTCAGTACATCCAAGTGCCCTAACGAAATTATGCAAAACCTTGAAAATAACTTTTTCCTTATTCAAAATTATTTCTCTAAGTGGAAAATTAAAATAAATGGTGAAAAAACTAAAGCGATTTTCTTCACAAAAAGGAGAAAATTCAGTTTCTTGCCAAACAGAAATCTTATTATCAATAACAACGAAATACCTTGGGAATCTGATACAATCAAGTATCTCGGCATTCACATTGATAAAAAATTAACTTTTAAACCTCACCTTTTAAAAACAATAGAAAAAACTAACTTTATTATCCGCATGCTTTACCCACTAATTAATCGAAAATCAATCATAAACACAGATAATAAAATTCTCATTTTTAAAACAATATTTCGCAGTGTCCTATTATACGGTTTTCCTGTATGGAAAAATATTGCAAAAACCAACATAGATTTACTGCAAAAAAAACAAAATGCTATTTTAAAACTACTTTTAGTAAAACCTTTCCATTTTCGCACTAAGTATTTGCATGAATTGGCAAATGTTAATTTAATTTCCGAACAGATCGAAAAACTATCCCCCGCTTTTTTGGACTCCTGTTACTACTCAAAAAATCCGCTCATAAGAGCTTCGACAAATGAATTCTAAAATTATGTATTTATAGTTATCGTATTTAGTATATTTTAGATTTAGTTTTAAGTACTAGCATTTAGGTTAGGGTTAGGTATTTTTAGATAAACTTTAAGTCAAAAAGGTTTTATGTTTGCCATTTTTACCTTAGAAATAATATTGTAAATTAAATAAAAATAATTTTGTAAAAAGAAAATAATTAAGTAGTATCTTAGATGTAAATACAAAAGTATAATCTCTTATAAATAAACATGTACTAAAGAAAATTGTTAATAATATCAAGGCAATTAAATAAATAAATAAATAAAAAAAATTGTTAAAATACATAAGAAAATTAACTTTTTAATTTTTAGATTTTAATAGAAAAAAAATGAAAAATGCAATTTGATACTGAAATTTATTATTAAAGAACAAAAAATGTAAAGAAGATAAAAAAAGACTTACGAAAAAATTTAGAGATTGAAAGTGTCATGTTATTTAAATTTAAAAATATTGTTATAAAACCTTTAAAAAAAAGTCATTCGGCATCGTACCCAAACAGGTTCATAGATCGCAACCAATTATCTAATTAAGCTTTTGTACTTTGTGACAGGAGCACAAAATTGGTCGTTTTAATTGAGTGAGCTTTTAAAATAAAAGTAAACTTGTATTAACACCAAAAATTCAAAAAAGTCATTAAATCTTTGTGCCAAGACGGATAAACAGGTGAAAACCAAATTAAATCGTTGAGGTTCTGTAATTAGGATCAATGTTTGTGCAAAATTTTCAATAAAATTGATTGCCTCTCTTTTGCACTGAAAATCACCCTGTAAGATTGGACACAAATATGAAATAAAAATTTTTGGGAAGACATCTGAACCGAAATGGGTGAATATATTCTATCTAATATATTCTTCTAATATAGGACAAACTTTTTCGGTTCGATATCAAAAAACGAAAAAGCTTAACTTTCGCCGTGGAGTCGAAGCTTGACATAGCCTATGTCACTCGCGGGCTACCAGAATTATTTCGGTAAAACTTGTGGGAATCGGACCAGTAGATTCGTAATATTTCAAAATAAATTTATTAATCTATTGAGTAAATAAAACCAAAATAAAATGTTTAAAATCAAGATATTAAAAATGGAGAAGACCTATTTTATGAAAAAAGTAGCCATCGCTGTATATTAGAAAACTTAAACGAAATAAAAGATTAAATTATTTTCCTAAAATAAAAGATTTTATTTACAAATTTATTAACAACTACTGTAATATCTGAAATTTAGCAAAATATATAAACATCCAAATAAATACAAAAAATAAATGAAATTGTTCACGCTTATTTTTTTTGATTTGAAAAGAAATATTTTATAGAGAGGAGTAATTACTTTTTTACTTATTTGTTGATTAATCGTTCAGCGTGCTTATCTGTTGGTTAATGGAACCCCGTTTATGGATTGTGAAAAGTTTTGCTTTTGCACTTATCCGTTTTTTAATGGTACAGCGGCTATGAAATTCAGAGGATTCATAGGAAGCCAAGAGAGTGCTGTAGTTTGTGAAACTATGGATTGGATTTAAGGTCATTGGAAACAGGTTTTAAAAGAGTGACGTAAGTATTTTTGAAAACATTGAAGTGATTCCGTCAAAACGCTTTTTTGCTTTTTCAAGATTCTTCAGTATTTTCATATAAAATTTAAGAAAATGTCAATTAGTTAATAAAACCCAGGAAAATTCAAAATTTTTGTGAACTTCAGCCCATCCGTCCTCACAAATTGAAGTTTCCACAAATTCGTTTTTATGCAATAGCCGTCATCGCTATTTTAATCCAGCCAGTTTACTCTACGAGTTGGAGTAGCTGCGATAAAGCTTCATTTTGTGTGTGAGCATTAATCTATATCAAATAAAGGTGGGTGTCTGAAATTTTGCCAAATTAGTTTAGTTTTATGGCCAATATTTGTGCAAAACTTGGATGGTCTGCTGCAGTGGGTTAGTTAGTTGCCATACAACTTCATTATTTATTTGAACCTTACCTCAGAGAGTAGGAGAATAGAAATACACTCGGTAAGGTATGCTTGTGGTTCGAGTCAATAAAATCCAAATAAAAATCCAGAAGCGACTGTTCCAGAATTAACGGCTACCTGGTCTGCGACTGATCCCAGAGGGGCGGCAGTAAGAAACCCTGGTTGTAGATATGAAGAGCATTAAATAAATAAAAAATAATGTCATATAGAAATAAAAATTCGGTAGGGAAGTCTACCAAAGTGTCGGCAGTGGCCACGGCTGTCGGCTAGGGCTTGGCTAAACGTTCAAGGTGTTTAAATGAGTCGCCAGTGGTTTATAATAATAATATTAATAATATAAATAATCTGGATAAATTAATAAACTCCTTCGCTTTGAGCTCAAAGGTTCAAAGAAGTCCGCCTTCTGGTGAAAAAATAGGGAAACTGAAGAGGTCAATAAAGAAAAAATTTTGTTTGATGAAGGCAATATAAAGAAAACGCACGTGGTAATAATAAAATTCAAAGTCCGATATTACAAGAAAGTAATACGGAAGTCAACTCCAGAATTAATGAGTTTGAAATCTTGTGCAAAGAATTACAAAGAGAAATCTGTCTACTTAAGGCAGAAAATATAAAATTAAAAAAATAGTGTGCCAAATGTATTCACAGATAAGAGGAAGAATTAAAAGGAAACGATAAAGTCACTAAAAACTATAAACCTCCTCCGGTAATTTTGAGTAATATAAAACACTATTCTCATATTATAAAAATAATAAAAGAAGAAAATATAAATGTTAAAGTCAACATGATGAATAATGACCAGTTAAAAATTAATGTAGAAAACGAAAATGAATATAGAGTTTTGATAAAATCTGTAAAGGCATATATATGAAAATAAACTGACTGGACCAATTAAAGTTATAGGAAGAAATTTTCACCTACCATGTGAGCCAGAAGATATTAAACAAGAACTTATTAATAAAGGTTTTAAATATCTAGATTTGACAAACAAAATTAAAACAAGTAAAGAAACAGTCAGTCGGTGCAACCGACTTAGAAATACCCTTCACCTATTTCGTTCAAATTTAATGGAAAGTCCATAACTCATTTTAAAATTATAAAAGCTTTTATAAGTTTGATCGTAAGACATGGCTAATCAAATTTACTTAATAATAATAAAAATATTTTCTAATTATTTTATCAATTCAATAATATTAGCGATTCTTACTAATTTATCTATTTAAAAATATTATTATTCTATTAAAATAGAATGATTATGTAAAATGCAATTACAAAATTACATATTTAAAACTTTTATCCAATTCAATAAAATTTTACACACATACAGCAATTGCTCCTTTTCCGGATTTTTAGCTGTAGCGCATTTACAGTTGAATACTAAATCATTCTTGATTAAATATTTCAATTTCCAATATTTCCAATAATTTTTAAATTTATTCTCTTAATTTACTTATGTTTTAATTATATAAACTCAAAGTTATTCGAAAGAAATATTAATTTGTAAAAATATAAATATAAAAGTTTATATAATTCCATAGTTTTTAATGTTAGTTAAAACCAGTAATGCTTTCATTAGCTTTTTATAATAAAATTTAATATAAACAATCAAAATATGCAATTAATGTATTTCTAAAATACAATGATAGATTTATAACTGTTCATATAATTAATTTTAATACAAAAACGAGGAAGAGTGTAGTAAAGTAGACTGTGTCAACTCTGGGATACCCGTATGACCGTTATATAAACATTATATCATTATTATTATAAACATTAATTACTTTTGACAAAATTTCAAACATACCAGCTTTATTAGGTGTAGTATACGCTCATATAAAAGAGGGAGTTGTATGGCAGTTGAGCTATCCAAATTTTTTTATATGTTCCTTGGCCCTTAGAACAATTAAAAGATCCAGAATCCGAACCCAGGGCCGATTTCGCCCATATGCAATCCCCACCGTACTTTAAGTCCTAGTAGCCTACAGTTAAAATTTCAAATTAAAAACCAATAACTAAATAAAAACAAAATAGGAAAATAAACAAAATGTTTTAAATTATTAATCACTTCTTAGTGTAGGGGTTAGGACGTCGAACTTTTGAGAAAGACGTCTCTGTTCAAACCAAGGTCGGATGATATTTTTCTTTTATTCATCTTTTTAGCACATTTTCAAAAATTTTTGTAAAAATGTGTCTATATAGCTTTACTCTGTCCGTCTTTGTTTTTGTTAAAATTGTAAGAGGGAAGCATGTATGATATCCAAAAAAAATTTTAAAGTAATAAAAATATTAAATTATTAGTTTCTCACTAACCAAACTGGTAACGCAATTTTTAATTTCCTGAATTTTCATTTATTTAGCAATATTTATACAAAACGTAATTTAAATATTTGTTGCAGTATTAAAAAATTTTCTAAAGTAACTCGGTATTACAAAGTACTTGACCGTACTAGGTATCTAATGCTAGAATATATGACAGTATTATGTATCTTATGTTAGAATATATAAAATACTTTAGCAAAAATGCCTAAAAAAGCCTGTACAAATTGCACAGGTGTCCTACTAGCATAACATTCAATTTGATAATTAATCAGTTTTTAGTACATTTTCAAAAAATTTTGTAAAAATGTGCCTATATAGCTTCACTCTGTCCGTCCGTATGTTTACAAAAACTTTTACACCGTTTGAAATAGAATAAAGAAATTTTAACCATGGGTAGGTATTGCAAAAAAAATAATTTCGTAGAAGAATTTTTTTCTGCAGCCCCGCATGTTACGGGGCTACAGCCCCCAAAAGTTGGAAAAAGCCCTATATTTAAATTGTTATAACAAGAGTTCTGTTGAATGTATTTTCAATCTGAAAACGGCAAACGATAGCTGGTTTTATAAACTTTTTTAAAAGGCAAATGTTTAGAGCTGCCATACGGTACTAAAATTTAACATTACGCATAACTCAATTTTTGCAAAATTTTTGGCCAGACATATCTTCTGAACGGTTCAAGCTTGGGAGTAGTTAGATACTCAGAAATTAGTAGGAGGCGTTTAACAAAATTTTTTAAAAGCCCCATGTTCAGGAGCTATAAGGGCTCGAAAATTGAAATTTTGCTATTTTTAAACACCTGTAACTTAAATACCTGTTCAAATTTTTTTTTTTGTAATTTACAAAATTGAAAGCTCTTTAATTAGATTTCAAATGTGTCAAAGGATTTTCTTAATTTTGAAGGGTGACGCAGCTACAACCCCCGCAAATTCCAAAAAAGCCCTATATTTAAATTGGTATAATAAGAGTTATGTTAGCTATATTTTCAATCTAAAAAAGACAGAAGAGAGCTGCTTTCTTAGGCTTTACAAAAATACATCTCTAAACTGTACAGGATTGCCATACGGTACTAAAATTTACCATTATGCAAAACTCAATTTTTGCAAAATTTTTGGCCCAGCATATTTTAAACGGTTTAAGCTAGGGTCTTGAAATTTTAGGAGAAGTTAGATCCTTAGAGATTAGTTGGAGTCGGTTAACAAAATTTTTTTGTCACGTCCCCTGTTTTGCAACTATAAGGGCTCAAAAATTTAAATTTTGATATTTTTAAACACCTGTAACTTGAATACCTGTTGAAATTTTTTTTTTGTTAATATACAAAATTTAAAGGTCCAACATTATATTTTAACATATGTTAAAAGATTTTTTTAAATTAAAAGCGGTTATTTAAATTGAAGAAAGTGTCTCTCAGTTTTAACCATTTTTGCTTAAATAGTAAAATTCTAAGTAAAATTTAAAATTTTGGTGGAATTCACAATTTAATTCCTAGAACCTAAAAAAGTTTGGGGGAAGGGGAGTAATGAGGATTATATCCTTGAGAAATTCGGCAAACTTCCCCATAGAGGGGCTAATAGGGCTTAAAAATTAAAAATTTACTGTTTTTATAAGTAAGCAGTAACTTAGTCACTGACGTATATATTTCCTAAATTAAACGTTAATATTAAAGCTTCAACATTATATTCCGATATAATACTTAGTATGAAACAATATATTATTTTGAAAATGTGCTTTTTTAAAAACCCTTGGTTTTTTTCATCACTTGTTATACCCGTATGACTATATAGTCAAAGGGTATAATAAATTTGCCATTACGTTTGTGACGCAGAGAAGAAGGGGGAGTAGATATAGACTCAAGTGTATGGATCGGATCAGAATCGAAAAATAAATCGATTTAGCTATGTATGTCCGTCCGTCCGTCCGTCTGTCCGTCCGTCCGTCCGTCCGTCCGTCCGTCCGCACGATAACTCAAAAACTAAAGGAGCTAGGATCTTGAAATTTTAGCAAATTCGTTTTTTTGCAATAGCCGTCATCGCTATTTAAATCCAGCCATTTTGGTCCATGGGTTCGGGTGGCTGCCATACAACTTCTTTTTTTATATGAGTATTTCTCATTACCTATTACAGCTTCGTGTCTGAAATTTTGGCAAAAGTAGTTTAGTTTTATGGCCAAAGTTTCTGCAAAATTTGGTTGGTCTACGGCAGTGGGTTCGAGTAGCTGCCATACAACTTCTTATTTTATATGAGCATTACTCTGTACCTAATGAAGCTGGGTGCCTGAAATTTTGCCAAAAATAGTTTAGTGTAATGGCCAAAGTTAATGCAAAATTTGGTTGGTCTACTGCAAAGGGTTCGAGTAGCTGCCATACAACTTCTTATTTTATATGAGCATTACTCTATACCTATTGAAGTTGGGTGTCTGAAATTTTGCCAAAAATAGTTTAGTGTAATGGCCAAAGTTACTGCAAAATTTGGTTGGTCTACTGCAGAGGGTTCGACTAGCTGCCATACAACTCCTTCTATTATATGAGCATTACTCTACACCTAATAAAGCTGAATGTTTGAAATTTTGCCAAAAGTAATTAACCGGATGATATAATGTATATGTTACGGTTATACGGGTATCCCAGAGTTGACACAGTCTACTCTACTACACTCTTCCTCGTTTTTTAATTATTTTTATAACAAAATTTAAAACAGTTTTTCGAAACAAAACAATTGTAACCATAGATACCGACAATATACAATAATTTACTCAAAAATTCGATGGCTTAGTGGTTAGGACGTCGGAAATGTCGGTTCGAACCTCGGTCAGATCAAATATGCTTTTTTAAATTCATTTTTTGTTTTTAATTCTTCTGTGTTTTATTTATTCTTTTTGTAATTAAATTAAAAAAATAAATATTTTAAATTTTCTGTCAAACAGTTCAATTGCAAACGAAAATAGTTAAATATATCATATAAAATATGTTATTTGTAATATGAAATCCTAATTTATTTTATACATCATAGTGGGTATGCACAGGGATATAAAAGTTGACAAGGGCAAATACAATTTTCTTCGTTTTTAAATTCATCTTTTTATACATCTTGTTATAAAGCATTGATCTAGGCGAAAAATATAGTGTCAAAGGCACGTATCGGATCAGCATCGAAAAGAAAATCGATCTAGCTATGTGTTATCCATCTGTCAGCATGATAACTCAAATGCTAAAGAAGCTAGAATTTCGAAACTTACACAAACTAATTTTTAGACAATTTGTAGGTTCCCTATTTTTTTGTTAAATTCAAACAAAGATTTCGGGTACCTGCCATACAAATTTTTTGAACTGATATGAATATCTTCAAAACTAATAACTAAATAGAAACTGGAACGAGAAAAATTGTAGTTGCCCCTGTCATCTTTTAGTTACCCGTGTATACTTACTATGATGTATAAAATAAAATGAACCTGTATTTAATTACCTTATGCTATCATATTAAAAAGTAAAATAATTAAAAAAAAATTTATGACCCGATTGACCCACCCTTCCCCAAAGTTTGAAAACCATAAAACAAAAAAAAATTAGGCCCTGGTATTGTGTATGGTGTTTGTCACCACCTAAATGAAGCGAGCTAAATATGAAAAGTATATATATTTGTGATCAGCGTGACTTCTCTTTGTCGATATAACCATGTCCGTCCGTAGACACGATAACTCAAAAACTAATGGTGCTATCTTTATGAAATTTTACCTATAGGTTACTAGGACTTAAAGTACGGCTGTTAATCATTCTAAGGGCTAACGAACATATAAAAATAATTAGGATCGAACGCATGCAATCCCGGCCATAGTCTCAATACTAGTAACCTACAGCACAAATTTCATGAAGGTAGTACCATTATTTGTTAAGTTTTTCTTGTTTTTATATGTTCGTTAACCCTTAGAACGATTAAAAGATCCTAACTCATGGGCCGATTTCGCCCATATGCAATCCCCGCCGTACTTTTAGTCCTAGTAACCTACAGTTAAAATTTCATCAAGATAGCTCCATTATTTTTTGAGTTATGGTGCCTACGGACGGATGGACGGACATGGCTATATCGACTCACAAGGTCACGCTGATCACATTATATATACTTTTCCATATCAAGCTCGGTCTCTGTAAAAACCTTTAGTCACCATTGTATACATTTCCAGAATTAATCGTTAAAATTCAAGCTCCAACACTATATTTTAATACTCGTTAACAGATTTCTTGACAACATTTGGACTATATACTATGTATGGATTTCATTATTATTTATAATTAATAATGAATGGATGAAATAACTACATTATAATATTATCAATTTATTTTAATATATATTTTTTATCCTAAAATCAGTATGAAACATTATATAATTTTGAAAATGTGTTTTAAAAACCCTTGATGTTTTTCATCACTTATATATTATATATTACAGTATAAAAGTTATTTTGAGAAAAGAGAACGTTAGCATTAAATTTCCGTAAAAAATATTATTGTAAAAATATATCTACAGCTCTTTCACAATTTTTATTTTATCTTACTCTCAACATTTCATTTATTAAACTGGTTTATAGTGCTTTTCTTTTGCGAAATTGATATATTTCTCGTAAATATGGTTAAAAATGTCAATGAACGCGAGTAACTTACATTTTTGAATGGCATCATTGCGTTTTATATGCAATGCAACTTAAATATGTATATACGAGTTTGTACAATAAATTTTGTTTCACAAATATGTATTAATACATGTATTCACAAACATATCATAGTATCATATTCTGATAATACATATAAATCATATATAATATATAAACATAAGTTTTTAAATCTGATATAACTATGAAAAAAAAAAAAAACAATGCTAAATGCCGACTTTATAAAATATATTATCATTAAAAAAATGAGGAAGAGTGTAATAGAGTAGACTGTGTCAACTCTGGGATACCCGTATGACCGCAATATAAACATTTTATCATCCGGGTAATTACTTTTGGCAAAATTTCAAACATTCAGCTTTATTATGTTTAAAGTAATACTCAAGGGAAATATGAAGTTGTATGGCAACTACTCGAAACCACTGCAACAGGCCAACCAAATATTTCAGAAAAGTTGGCCTTAAGACTAAACCATTTTTGGCAAAAATTCAGATACTTAGCTTCAATAGGTATAGAGCAATGCTCATATAAAAAACGAAGTTCAGTGTTATGGCCAAAAATTGTGCAAAATTTGGTTGATCTACTGCAGTGGGTTCGAGTAACTGCCGTACAACTTCATATTTTATATGAGCATTACTCTACACCAAATGAAGCTGGGTGTCTGAAATTTTGCCAAAAATAGTTTATTGTAATAAAAGTTTCTGCAAAATTTGGCTGGTTTAATGCAGTTGATTCGAGTATTTAACTTGCAGTTAAACTGTAGTCACGAAATTGAGACTAAAATTGGCAGATTTCAGTTTATTTTTCGTTACAATTCTACCAAAATTTAAGGTACTTCCCCAAATTACGAACTTTTTTATACCAGTATGACTATAGGCCAAAGGGTATAATAAATTTGCCATTACGTTTGTGACGCAGAGAAGAAGGGGGGTAGACATAGACTCAAAGGTATGGGTAGGATCAGAAACGAAAAATAAATTGATTTATCTATGTATATCCATCGGTCCGTCCGTCTGCAAGATAACTCAAAAAATAAAGCAAGAAGAATTTTGAAATTTTCACAAATTAGTTTTTCCAGCCATTTTGATCCACGGGTTCGAGTACACGCCATATAACTTATTTGTTTATATGAGCATTACTCTATACCTTCAGGCTTTCAGCCTGCAATTTTGATAAAAATAGTTTAGTGTTATTGTAAAAGTTTCTGCAAAATTGGGTTGGTCTACTGCAGTGGGTTCGAGTAGCTGTCATAAAACTTCTTCCCTTATATGAGCATTACTTCATATCTATTAAAGCTGGGTTTCTAAAATTTTGTCAAAGATAGTTTAGTTTTATGGCCAAAGTTTCTACAAAATTTGGTTGGTCTACTGCAACGGGTTCGAGTAGCTGCCATACAACTTCTTATTTTATATGAGCATTATTCTATACCTATTGAAGTTAGGTGTCTGAAATTTTACCAAAAATAGTTTAGTGTTATTGTAAAAGTTTCTGCAAATTTGGGTTGGTCTACTGCAGTGGGTTCGAGTAGCTGTCATAAAACTTCTTCCCTTATATGAGCATTACTTCATATCTATTAAAGCTGGGTTTCTAAAATTTTGTCAAAGATAGTTTAGTTTTATGGCCAAAGTTTCTACAAAATTTGGTTGGTCTACTGGAACGGGTTCGAGTAGCTGCCATAAAACTTCTTCTCATATAGAGATTCTCACATTACTGTTAACATACTAAAACTGAATGTTTGAATTTACCAAAAGTAATAAACCGAATGATATAATGTTAATATTACGGTCATACGAGTATCCCAGAGTTGACACAGTCTACTCTAAAACACTCTTCCTCATTTTTATCAAAATCAGTTTTATTAGTTTTTTTCCGTATATAAGGATTGTTTTCTTTAATATAAACCAAAAATTTAATCTAAATTAAATGCATATGTTAAATATTATATTAAAAAAAATACGACATAACAAAAAAAAATAATTTTTTTTACACATAATTTTTTTTTTTAATAAAAACTATTAAAATACAATTTTGCTCATCTAAAATTTGATTTGAAAAATATACTTCTTTGTCAATGCACTCTCCTATTACTTTACTTGTCCTTTTCCAATTTTAAGCTCGTAGATTTAATTTTAAAAAGTTGTCTGGATTAAATCTTCAGCCTGGTTCAAATGAGGAGTCCGACACATTGAAAATATGACGAAACAATTCCTATCTAGATTTTTATAAACTCAAGAAACTAAATAGAAAACTATTTAAAAAAATTAATATAAATTTTGATTTTTTTTAATTTTTATTAAAATTTTTTTTTTATTTCTTTAAGAAATTTAACATAAATTTAGAGTATTCAGTCAGAATAAAAAATATTACAAGATTTTCGTTGATTTGATATCTCCCAAGATCGAAAATGGTATTTCTAGTTGATCGTATTCTGGAATTTTTAATTTTTTACTAGCAAAATTCTAAGTAGGATCTTTGTTATGCGGTCTTTTGTTTTTTATACCAAAAGGGTATAATAAATTTGCCATTACGTGTTTGGGACGCAGAGAAGGTGGGGGTAGTTATAACCTCAAATGTATGGATCGGATCAGAATCGAAAAATAAATTTTATTTTTGTTTAGATTTAGTTATGTATGTCCGTCCGCACGAAATCTCAAAAAATAAAGGAGCTAGGATCTTGAAATTTTCGAAAATTCGTGTTTTTGCAATAGCCGTCGTCGCTATTTAAATCCAGCCATTTTGGTCCACTGGTTCGGGGAGCTGCCACACAACTTCTTTTTTTATATGAGCATTACAAAAATAATTTAATTTTATTGCCAAAGTTTCTGAAAAATTTGGTTGGTCTACTGCAGTGGGTTCGAGTAGTTGCCATACAACTTCATATTTCACATAAGTATTACTTTATGCATAATAAAGCTAAATGTTTGAAATTTTGCCAAAAGTAATTAACCGGATGATATAATGTTTACGAGTATATTACGGTCATACGGGTATCCCAGATTTGATACAGTCTACTCTACTACACTCTTCCTAGTTTTTTCTTTGTATTCTATTTCTTTTTTTTGTTTCTTTATTTATAAGTAAGTTGATGCGTATACATCTGTACATATTTCTTTATAATTTTTATTTTAAATTTTGTGGTTCTTTTTTTATACCTTACACCCTTGAAATATATATATATATTTGTGATCAGTGTGACCTCCTGAGTCGATATAACCATGTCCAACCGTCCGTCCGTTCGTCCATACGTATGATAACTCAAAAACTAATAAAGCTATCTTTGTGAAACTTAAATTGTATGTTACATGTTACGGTCTAAGGGCTAAAGAACATATACAAAAAATCACGATAACTTAACAAATAATGACGTTCTCTTAATAAAATTTGTGTTGTAGGTTACTAGTAATAAAGCTACAGCGGGGATTGCGTTGATTGACATGTTACGGTCTCAGGGCTAAAGAACATATATAAAAAATCACGATAGCATAACAAATAATGACGCTTAACCAATAATGACGCTTATCTTAATGAAATTTGTGCTGTAGGTTACTATAGGTAATAAAGCTTACTGGTTATTACTGTAGGTAATAAAGCTAAAGCAGGGATTGCGTACGGTCGGTATCGGACTATGGGTTCGGGTCCTAGAACGGTTGGATCGAATTTAGGCCAAAAGAGCATAATTCCGAAACAATGAGGATAAAACCTCCAAATATGGTCTCTTCGTATTTCCTTAGTATCCTTAAATTTAGTAACAATTAGAGTACTGGGTCAGGACCATCAACACAGTTCCGGAAACTTTAAAGAATATCTTCTAAAGATAGTGATTTGAAGCAAATTAGAAGCTTTAAATTTTGTACAAGGGTCTTCTTTACTATTTCCTGCGTGTCTCTCTAATTTGGGACCAATTGTGGAATGGTGGTTCAGGTACCTCTTTTAGACCTCTGAAGTTTTAAAAGCTTATCAACGAAAATAATAATTACTTAAAATTAAAATAGAACCATTCAATTGTGTACAAGGGTTAACTAGTATTGAAAGTACGGGGACTCCATATGAGCGAAATCGGACCATGGGATTGGGTTCTGGAACTTTTTATAACATTAAGGGCTAACGAACATATATTCAAAAAACACGATTAATCAAAAAATAATTACGCTATTTTTATTAAAATTAAATTCTAGGTTACTAGTAATGAAAGCACCGCGGGGACTGCTTATTGTCTAGATCGGATAATGGGTTCGGATTCTAGAAATTTTTGATCGAATTGAGATCAAAAGAGCATAATTTCGAAATTAAAGACGATAGAATCTTAAAATTTTGGAGCACAGGTGTTTTTTCTTATATGCGTCCGTGATATTTTTAACGAATTGCAATAGTGGTACGCAAACCGTCCCACTATTACCAAAACCTTAAAGCTTATATTCGAGCTTATATTAGAAATTAATAAATATAGTAACTTAAAATAAATATAGAAGCTTTAAATTTGGTATAACGGTGTTTTTTCCAATTTGCTTTTGGTCCCGAAATTTAAACTTAATTTTAGTGGTGGTTCAGGTGCCTCCTAAGAAATCCCAAAATTAAAAAGCTTATCTTCAAAATTAATAAAGATAGAAACTTTAAATTTTATACAAGACGGTTATTTCCTATTTCCGTTCATATTTAACACTTTTGTATTTGTAAAACACTAACAATTTTATTAACAGACATATTATGTATTAGATTTAATAAATTAAAAACAAAATATTTTTTTAATAAGCGAATAAATGTCTTTGTTTTCATATATATTATTGAATTATTACCATTGGTAATATATAAATAAGAAATTGTATACGATACTTAAGTTGTGTTCGAATGTACTTGCTGCATGTATGTAAAATTTATTTTTATATTTAAATGAATTCTGTAAAAAGTTCTAAATTTTTCATTGTAATTTCTAAAATACATTTATTGCATATTTTGCAAATTAGCCTAGCTTTTCTAATAGGTACATATACTAAGAATTTAAATTTATTTCAATTATTAAATTTTGTGGTAAAAAGCTAATCAAACAATAAATTTTTTTAATCTAAATTAAAAGCATCAAGCTATATAAGCCTTTATATGTATATTATTACAAATTAATATTTCTTTCGAATAACTTTAAGTTTAATGAAAATAAGTGACAAAGATAACAGCAGCATTATGATTATAATACTTATTTATAACACAAGTGTTCAAAATTCCTTATCATAAATATAAAAGATGAGAATTAACCAATTCTAACCCCAATATTTCAATCTGAAATTAATCTTTTCCATACCTGTAACTTGGATTACGTCATATTTCAAAGAAAACTAAATAGGACTCCTATAAATCTATAAATTAAATCTATCCATAATTTTTCAAATTAAAAAAGAATAAATTTAAAAACTATTTTAAATTGAAATAATTAATCACTGGTACTATTCAACAGTAAATGCAGTACACAAAAAATTAATAATCCTGAACAAAATTAATTGCTGCATGTGTGCAAAATTTTTTGAGTTGGATAAAAAGTTTTAAATATGTAATTTTGTAATTGCATTTTATGAATACACCTATTTCAAGTTTTTTTGTTTTCTAAAATTTTTAAATAAATTAATTTGTAAGAATTTATAATATTTTTTAATTGATAAAGTAATTAGACAATTTTTTTGTATTATAAAGTTAATTTAGTTAGCTGTGTCTTACGATGAGTGTTTCCTGACAAATGGAAAGAAACAATGATTGTTTCGGTTGAGAAAGGTAATAGACCGAAAAATATGAGGAATTTCGACCGATAAATACCATTCTGGCTGAAGATAAGATTATGGAACGAGTTGTGAATAGTTAATTAGAAAAATTTATAAGTTAATTTAAGAAAACTAATCATAATTCAGGAAAAATCATAGCTGTGAGTCTTTTATAAACTTAATAGTTTTCAATAGGAAAATCGAAGTTCATGATAATAAATTCATCTTTGCAGTTTTTCTATAGTGAATATATTGGTAAAAAAACGAATGTTATGGTATACGTGATACTGAACTTGCTTTGGTTTACATTATATCTCAACATCAGATTTGTGAAGATGAAAAAAAAAAAAATTGTCTCAGATCTTATTAAAATTAATGATGGAGTTCCACAAGGTAGCATTCTAGGAGTACTTTTATATGTATTGTATGTAAATGACATACTAGTTAAATACTCAAAATTTGTTTTGTTTGCGAATGACGCTATTTTGAACATTTGTTGCAAAAGCCTTGAGGAAAGCTTATGTGCTATGATTAGGAATGCAGCTGAATACAAAAACAAAATTAATGTATGATAGTGAATAGTACAGAGAATATGAATATAAAAATTAACAATGAAAATATTAAAAATTTGGGAATTATTTTAGATAATAAGTTAAATTTTAAAAGTCATAATGAATATATATGTAAAAAAATGTCAAAAGAACTTTACTTTTTTTCCCAAATAAGATATAAAATAACCTATTTAAATGCTATCTGAATTTACAGTATAATTATCAAAGCGCACTTCGAATATTGCTCGTCTATATTATTCATGTTTCAACCAAAGTTGCAAAACAAATCGAGGATACACTAATGTGGCTTTTTATTTATCAAAGAAATCTAGTAAATGTTTTTATTAAAGTTTGTAAGATGCAAAACAATACTTATCCTAATTACTTAAGCAACAGATTGGCTTACACTAGTGATATTCATAACTACAATCTAAGGAATATTTTTAACTTCATACTAGATTTCTTCAAAAACGAAAAAACCAAAAATATGCTAATGTACAAAGGGTTGCAGTTTTTCAACAATCTCCCAAACAGTTTAAAATTTAAAACTAATTTAATAAAATTCTAAAAGGAAATTATTACCTATGTTAAAGAAAATTTAAATATATATAAAAATTAATAGTTTTAATTATTAATTTGTAACATTAATAATAATTAATTACACTTAAAACTCTTTTTATCTCTTTAAATTGAAAAATTAATTATTATTGTTTTTTTTAATAGAATTTATTAATTGAAATTTTAAATGAATTTTAGAATTAATGTTACATAGAATATTGAGACATTAGTAAATAAATAAATAAATAAAAACATAATATTTATTTTATATTGCTTTACTCTTTTACAAATTTTATTTTGTTAATGAATTGTTTTTGTTAAAAGAATGTTGCTTTTTTTGTTTCTTTGTTATTTTAAAATATTGTAGAAAATGTAAAAGGTTTTTGCGCCTGGCGGAATTTGAATTTTGAAAACTTTTTTATGAATGTATATGTTTTAATGAATATATTCCTCCTTTGAGAATTCTAAAATAAATTACAAGAAATTTCCAATCAAAGCGAATAAAATAATTTTTCAATTTGAATAATAATTTTTTGTGATTACACGTATAAATTCAAAGTTTGCAATATAATAATTTTTGTCTAAAAACATAAATCTCTCGAAAGAAATAGAACCCGTTTTAAGGCTTGTTATGATGTATTGATCGTTCTCATGCCTTGGATGCCCTAAAAGGCATTGATGTTAAAATATTCTTAGCTTTTCCATCATAGATGAACTGATGTTAAACCAACCATAAATGAACTGATGTTGAACAACAATAAGTTAATATTGGCAGAACTAAATTTTTTAGCAAAGTAATTTGACTTTGGAACAGAGAATTTTGAAATCTTTGTTGGAAAAGCATTAGTTGCTTTCCTTATTTGATTTTTAATGTCGTCTTCGACTTTATACATATTTTGATATTAAATTCCTATGTATTTAAAGCTTCTGGAGTTGTTAAATTTACTATTGTCAGGGGCTTTCAGATGGAATTCTCTCCAGTTTTTAATTTAAAAATATAAAATGTTTATAAAAAAAAATTTCCGACAAAAAAAAACATGTTTTTATTGTCGGAAACTTTTATCTTAGCAATTCTTTTTGCCAGTATTTATTAATATTAATTGAAAAATTTTGTTGAAAGAAGTTTGATTAAAATATTGATATTTTTTTGAAGTGATTTTTATTGATATTTTTTAAATTCAATTTGAATAATAATTTTTTGAGAAATATTTATGTATTTAAAAAATAGAACTTCCAAATTTCAACTTGCTAAAACACTTATTAATTTGCCAAATGATAGGAATTCAACAATTACCGAAATAAACTCTTATTTCAAATAAATTGAAAGCATTATCTTAGAGACTGTGCAATATACAATTCCAACACATAACAATAATTAAAATAGTAATGATACAAATGTAAATCAAACAATAAATACATTAAGAAAGTTTAAAAGCCAATTACTTAATTCCAAAAATTAATTATTAAAAATTAATGTTAAAGACCCTTCCGTAATTTTACTCTATTAATTTAAAAAATATCAATAAAAATCACTTCAAAAAAATATCAATATTTTAATCAAACTTCTTTCAACAAAATTTTTCAATTAATATTAATAAATACTGGCAAAAAGAATTGCTAAGATAAAAGTTTCCGACAATAAAAACATGTTTTTTTTTGTCGGAAATTTTTTTTTATA